>JAWNNR010000785.1:0-10743 GCA_035044725.1 Scaptomyza caliginosa | reverse complement strand
AATTTGTATTGTACTTCTTTCAAAAAAGCCTGTTATATGGCAAGTGAGTCTAAAACAACCCGCTTTAACCTGTGGTTTAAGCACATAAATACCTTAAGCCCGCAGGGGCACAGAGGTCTAGGCATGGTACGTCTTTAGTAATGTTAATGATAACAGCACTTTACTTTTCGTTGTCAAGAATAAGTTTTGAGCGGGACTCAATGACAAAAGTCTCGGCGCAGTCAGGTGCCAAGTATCGTTTCTAGATTTTAATGTTGAGATAGCAACTAGGTAACACAAAGTTTTGATTTAAGAACTAACACACTATTCCAAAGTATTTATACGAAAATTTATTTACTGAACAATTTGTTTTGGATTTATTTTTTGACAAGTTTACAAAACATTTAGTGTTTTTTTTTTACATTTTATTTGGGCTTGCTGTTAGCTTAATGCTGGGGGCTTCAATATTTGGTTTGTCTTGCTTTTTGTAATTTGTTGTGTTGTGTAATGTGGTTTTTCATTTTTTTTTTTTTGTTAACTTTTGTGTACTCATGTACAGAGTAATAATTGTAATCAGTTTGAAATTGTATGCTTTGTTATACTGTAATGTGATAGATTTTCATAGGTTTTTCGCTAGCATTTAACATTGAATTACACCAAAAAGTATAATTGCGTAGATGTCATACAAACAGTCCTACACATTTTTATTTGAATTCATAAATTTATGTATGTTAATACAAATCATTTAAATAAATGCTAATTTCCTTTGTAGGTTAGTTTATATATTAAGTGTTCTTTTATTCTAAACTTTGACACAACTGACACCCAGACAGCTTTATTATGGATTTAATGTAAATTTTAATTATCAGAATTTTGTTTGGCTTAAATGACATGTAACTTAATACATATATTTTGTGTATGTGTAAGCAGTATATGCAAATGAATTTAATTTTGTGTGTGATTATTTTTTGATTATATTTTATTTAGTTATGTTCACAATTAAAACAATTTTATTGGCATGCTTAAATACATGATTTTAAGTTTTTTTTTTTTTATTATTTTTAAAACAACAAAATGGACGCAAAATTCTTGTTGTTTCTTTCGTTTATATACGAAGATAGTTTTCTCCAAATTTTTTTGGTTGCTATTGAAGTATACTGCTATTTTTTATAATTTTTAACTGTATAGGAATATGCAAAACGTATGCTTAGTATAAATTTTTTTGTTACTAGTATATAAATGCATCTCTACAACTTGTATGAAATATTTTACTTTCGGTTTTTGTGGCCATTTAAATACATTAAATAACATTACTATAGAAATATTCAAAGCTGAGGTAGAATTCATTCAATATTGTTTTTTTTTTTTTTTTTTTTTTTTTAAATAGGTATACTAATGTATAGTTTTTTTTGTTGTAAATATACTTAAACGCAATTTTCTTATGTATTTGTTGTTGTGCGTAGTATGAATTGATATTTGGATTTGTTTTGTTGTTTACCTTTTACTTGCTAACATGCTTTCAAAGTAGTAGATGAAGATGTTCCAAATTTTTCGTTTGGGTTGTTTGAACATACGAATCCGTATTATGCATCATATTAAAACCGTTCGGCTCTTAATACACTTTGGCATCATATCGAGATAGTTATATATATATATATATATAGATATATATATACCGCCCGAGCATCGACATGGGGAAACTGAAAACGTAAATCAAATCAAAACAAAAACAAAAATCTAAAAACTTTAAAAGCTATACCGCTGCAAATGAAAAAGATACACAATAAACAGATTTTGAGATTTTGTTGAGATTAAATAATATAAATTTTTGATGTTTTCTTTGTTTTTTTTTTAATTATGTTTTTTATACTTATAGTTATTTAGCTTTATATTGTGGATACAATTTCAATACATTACATTATAATGTAAATTATTTATGTAAATTATTGAAGTTAACATGCAAAGGTAGACACGAAAAAAATCCATTTAGTACAAATACAAACAGATACTTTAAAATTAATTAAAAATGAAAATTTTGTAGTGTTATAGGTTTTTTCTTATATTTCTATTTAACTTTATGAACAAAACTGGAGGTTGAAGAATCTAACGAACGGTTTAAGTTATAAACTATTATCACACAGGCAAACCGTTCGTATGATTTTCGTTTTTTTTTCTTTTATTATTATTAAAGTATAAATAAGTGTGCATTCAAAATAAACGAATTCGCGAAAAAATAATTTTTAAAAATTTCAAACAATTTTATTGATAATTAAATATGAAAAGATTTGTTGAGTTGTGTTCAAATTAATTGAGCAGATGCCAATTATTAAGTTTTTAATTTTCGATGTGCAGGAATTCTTACGGTTGTAGCTCAGTCTCCAGAATACCGTGTTATTTTATTCCAGTTTTAATTAAGTAAAAAAATTAAAAATGGAAAATGTTAAATGTTAAATATAAAAACACAAAAAAAGGCGAAACAAGAATAATAAAAATTATTGAATTGATCTCTTATTCTTGCATTTAAAAATACTAGTTTAAAGAAATTAGTTGAAATGTTTACAAGTTCGACAGTTGGTTGTTTCTAATACATATACATATCTCTATAGATGCATGTTAAATACGTTCTGCATATGCAATTTATGAATTTACACAATATATACGTAATTGTATTTGATAGTATGCATGTAATTTTTTGGGTGAATTTTTATTCAGCAATTTAGTACATGAAAACTCTTATGGTAGACAATCGGTTTTAGTTTCAATGTATTCTTTTTCCGTTCTTTTGTTTGCTTAAATGATTAATATATATGTATGCATATGTTTGTATTATTTTATTATTTTTGACATTTTTTTAGTTGTGAACAGGTCATATTGGATTTACATAAGTTGTTACTGCTTTGACAACATTTATTTATACGCAACAAAATTTTTATGACTTAAATTTACTTGTATTGTATCCAAAAAATTTTGGTTTTTTTTCACTGTTAATCTAATTTTTTTCAGCTGCCCTGCTTTCTTGCTTGTCCAGTTTTTTTATTTCAATTTTTTCGTGTAATAAACTGCTTACTTATAGCATTGTTTTCTTTTGCAAATATGAAAATAAATTTTAAATTAAATCAGCTTTTGATTACATGTAATATTAATTTTTCAAGCAGAATAGTTCTCGATTTACACTTTTTGGCTCAGCGTTTCAATAAAATAACATGTGTAATGTTTCGATTAGAATTATCTTTTATTCGCTTTCTTTCTTAAACGCGGGTGGCAGATATTGAGCTATTTGCTGTTTTGCACGGCAGTAAACTTGATTTTTTTTTCACTTTTAAACTGGCTTGACCAAGTAAACTTTCTCGTAAATATATCAACTTACTTAACGGTAGCTGTGGTTTTTTTTCCTTTTTCTTGACCAAGAATATTTAAAAAAAAAAAGTTATGCATTAGAAATCTCCAAATTATTTTATTTTTATTATAAAAAAAATTATTTGTACTCACGATGTTTGTACCGCTTTAAACTTTATGTATGCCCATTCAAAAACTGTCCGTTTGTTCAATATTTTTGTTTGACATTCCTATGCATTTTTTGTTTTATTATTTCTATCCTTTACTCTTAAATAGTACAAATTTAATGTGTTAACGTTGTGAAAATAATAAAAGGTAACATAAAATATGTTATGTTTGAGTTCAATTTTATGCTGTCAAATCGTTTGTCAAAGTACTTTTTGGCTGGTGTGATTGTGCATGGTGCGTGTGTTTAAGATACTGTGTGAGTTTAAGTGTTCTTGGTAGGTAGGTGTTTATAAAAATGGTACATCAAAAGCATTTTATATCTTACAATTATTTCTTTGAATTATTTTATTTTAGCAATAGGTATGCATTTAAACACAGCTTTAAACACATACAAAATTCATACTTTTACTTTGTCTTGTTGTGATAGGGAGAGTGTATGTGTGGTAAAAACACACGACGAACCTTAAATAAATGCAAAACAATTTTTAAAATAAAAGTCATTGTTTTTGTTTTGCAAATTAGAAGCCAATATCTTTACAAGTTGCTGGCACGAAGTTAAAGGAAACAACTTTTTAATTTATTTCGGTGGAGATTGCGTGTTTAACTTACGCTATCGAACTTTCGTGCGGGTTTCTCTTCCCTGTTTACCTTAATTATTGCTCTTAACATCTTGTTCCTAAACAACTATAAAAAAATAGCCTCTAAATACTAAAAAAAAAAAAAAAAAAAAAAAGTAACATTCCATTTCATCTCATTTCAACGCGCTTAAACTCGCATCTTGCGATTTGGTCAATAATTCATATTTTTCATACCTCTGTTTTTTAATATTTCTTATTTCTTAATAGTGTTTATATCTAAATATACCCTTCTTTCTCACTTGACCAATCAGATTTTACTTTCGAGCTCAGTTATATTTTCTTGCTGCAGCAATAGCATTTTTTTTAAATAAAAACAATGCAAGTTCACCAGCATTGCCGTGTTTACATTATTTAGTTTTGAAACTTAAGAAAAAATCGTTTTACATTCATTTTTGCTTGCATTTCGCACAAAATAGGTCATTTAGGCTTGCTAAAAAGTATAATATAAATAAATGCTCTTTTTATTGACAACTTTGGACATTTTTCCTATTCGCTACGCAGACTTTAAGACCAAAAGGAAATATTTATATACTCTATATTTCTATATGTATGCATGTATATATAAATAAAAATACGCGATCTCAATGATAACGTTTTCTTCGCGCATAAGTAACTTATACATACATATACATATATATATATATATATATATATATATATATAAAATTCGAATATGTTTATGTTTGCCTAGCAAAACTCCTTTTATATACACTTGATAAAAACCTTCTTTTTAAAGCTTTACAAAAGGTTTTTATTATAAAGACTGTACAGTTGTTTTTCTTTTTATATAGTAAACACAGAAACTTTAACAACTTTACTTTTATTCCTTAATGTGTTTGGTGGATCTGAGTCTTAGTTTGGGTCTGGGTCTCAATCTGTACATTTTTCGTACGTGCTCACATTGGGTATAAAAAAGGTTTTTACCCTCAAATGTTTGAAACAGTGTTTAAAAAATCTAAATCTCCCCTATGCACACGTCTTACTCTTTTCATTGATATGGCTTAAAGTTTTTGTAGCAATAGTAATAGTTGTTGTAATTTTTTTTTTTCAGATGTTTTATGTTTTACTTTTGTTAATAAGTTGTTTGTAATATGAAATCCTGTAGGTTTTGCATTGCTTATGAAATATCTTAGTTATCCTTCTGATTAATTTTTATTTCTGTTTTTGTTTTTTTCTTTTTCATTGTTTACTTTTTGTGCTTACACTTTATATAGTCATTAGATTTGCTTTTTTGCTAAGCTTTTACTTTAACTTTAACATGTATATATTATAATTATTAGTATATTTTATGTCATAGAAAATAATGCACTTACATTGAGGTATTTTAATTATTTTTTCAATATTCATAAACAAATCCATTACCTGTTTTGTTACTTTGTAATGAATGCAAAAATTTTTGTCCTAAACTTTAATTTAGGTGATTTTTCTTTACCGTAGTTTAATTTATAGTTTATATTATTGTTACTTGTTTGTTGGTATTTAATGGCCGCAATGTTGAATTTTGTCGATTGTAATAAAAAAAGTCTGTTGTAAACGTACAGCTTTATCAGTCTAAGCAATTGTGAAGCAAAAACTGAGCAGCTGATGTTGTATTGTGTTGTACATTTTATTTGCATATAAATAACTTGATATAGTAAAAAACAAAACAAACAATGAATGAAGTTATTTCTATATGAATTTATCTATAGACACTTTATTAATTAATTGGGCTATTGTCTTGAGTTAGTTTGATTGTTTATTGCTCTGGTTTAGTTACGCTTTTAGCAGCTATGGAAAACGGGTTTACACTATGCTATATGTTTTATGTTTCTTTAAATTCTGTCGACATTCATCATTGAATTGGCCAGTTGATTGGTAACTAAATGGACTTCAGAAAAAAGCTTTAAGAGTTTGTTTGGCGTGGTAATGTGAATGTGAAAAGATATTTTTCGCATTATTTTTTCCTTAATTAACACACTCTATTTAACAGTTGTTGCTTGTTTAAAGAGTTAACATTTCAGCACCGTTGGTTTTTTGTTTGTTTTTGTTTTAAGGCCAACACATTACAATTCTCTCTTTTGCGCGTACTTTTCTTTTTTTTAACTGCTTTAAACAAAATTAACAATTAGATATTTAATATATTCTCAAAATACGTGCTCAGAAAAAGTGTGACACAGCTACACACTTACATTGCTGTTTGTCTTTATGTAAGAAAAAAAGTCCTTCTTTCTCTCTTTTGCATATCTTTTAAAGAGTTTGAATGTGTTGGTGCATTTTTATATTGACTCGTTTTAAAAAGTATTTCAATTGTATTCAAATGTGCTGCATGTACAAGTTGACTATTATACTTAGAGTAGAGAAAACTCTTTTTTTACCTTTAAAACTTGTGTGTTTTGTGTTTCATATGTTTTGCTTTGAAGATCTTTTAGTTTTGTTTTGGTTCGGGAGGTAGGCGGAAATTTACCTCGTGCTTAAAAATAAGGTTTTAAAACAGAAATACAAAAATAAAGGTATAATATAATGTAACAATATTTATGACCAACAGATTTGATTTTATGCTATGTATTTAAGCCATTGGCTTTATCTGGCTTCTGTTTTCCAAATTACTGTGACAATTAATTTTTTAAATTTGCAAAATACGCTTAAGAAAAACAGTAAAAAAAAAAAAACAAAAAAAAAAAACTGATTGATTATTCTTTTCTTTTTTTCATAGTTTTTCTTTGCTTAATTTACGCTTAAAAAATGTGTAGTAAAAATTTAAAGGAATTCAAAAACAAAATTAATTTTTTATAATTGTACATATAAAAATAAAAAAGCTTGCTGCTCTTACCGCCTTACTTTTCTAATTGTTTTTTTTTTTTTTTTTTTTTTTTGTTGTTTTAATTTCTGGCTGTTTCTTTTTTCATATTTTATTTTGGCTTCTACAGGTGTGTATGACAATTGGATTTAAGCCACCGTTTTCGTTTGCTTCAGGCATAATTGAATATATTGTTTATTTGTATCGCTGTTGAACCGATCATAAAAACAGCAATGTTTCGTTAAATAAGCAATAATTTTTAAATTTTACAAATCGTTGGCTGGCACTGATGCACATGAGTCTAGAAATGTCCTCCGTTACTCTGCTACTTTGGTCGTTTAATGCCGTCTCTGCTAACAATTAAAAAAAAAAGAAAGATGTTGGTGATAAAAGCGAAAACACGAAATATTGACCTCAAAAATCGGATTGTGTTCTTTGCTATTATCATTGAATTTGTTGTTAATGGGTTAAAAAATGCTTGTTGATGTATAGCCCCATTTACCCGCCCCATCCCTTAGGCTGCATTTTACTGCTGTGAACTTGCCAGCTGCTGAGTGGGCATCGATGGGGTGCCGGGTGGCGGCGACGGCTGCTGCTGCAATTGATGTGAGGACCCTATAGACGACGTCTGCTGCTGGTGGTGCGCAGGGGGAGTCGACGACGATGACGCCGATGATTGATGATGTGATTGCAGCGGCAGCGGATGTTGCTGCTGGTGCACTGGTGAAAGTTGCTGCTGTTGCTGAGTCCCGCTTGGTGCAGCGCCAGTTAGTAGCTGTATAGTCTGTTGCAGTTCTAATTGTTGTTCTTTGGCAGCTTTCTGTTTTTTTGTTAGTGGTGGTGGATTCATCGATAGCATCATAGCGCGAATTCGACGCTGTGCGGACTTTAAATGATAAAGATCAAAAACAGGTTAAAAATATTGTGTTAACTGTTTTCACGTTGTTTTATTCACTCACCTGAACACTATAAAATGGGCCAATTATGTGCACAGGTGTTTCTTCATCGCCGCCTGAAGGTGGCGCCAGCGCATGCTCCGGCAGCTTAATGACGCTACCTGTTACACGTTGCAGCTCACGCACGTTTTGCCCGCCCTTGCCAATAATGCGTCCGACCTTAAAAAAATAATATTATTTAAACATCCTTTGTTCATTATTTATCAGTCTTAGATTAATGTGCGATCGATTGTTTTTTTTTCCATTTATTCTCTTAAATATTTTATTTTTATAACTTGAAACAATAATTAATCATTTGCGCTTCACAGACATATAATGCCGTTGTGAAGTAAACTGGACTTTCTGCAAATAACAATGCTTTGTGGCATCATCATTGTTTCTAAGGTATCAGATTATAGAAATCAGTCGAATTCAGGCATAGGAGTTTCTAATACCCCAATGTTACTGGGCTGCATTCTTTATAAAAGTCTCTAAAATTTACTTGCATTTAGTATATTGCTTTTGCATGGCCGCTGGTTGTGTTTAAATGAATGTTTTAAATTGGGAATAAAAAAGGCGATGTTGGCTTCTACAGGGGACATAACAATTGTATTTTCTAGCCAGTAAGTTTATGTTTTCGTTTATAATTATAATAATTAAATTAAAATCAGCATTGCAAGCTGGCATTCTCAATTTGGCACTGTTCTAAACGAAACAAGAACCTTTTTAAGTTCTTTAAGCTGCTTTGTATTGGTAAATTCTAAAAGCCATAGTTATAAGAATATAATTACTGAAATTCAACTAAATTTCTGCATTCTGCATTAAAGAAAAACTAATACTATGTAATAAATCCAAAAACATTTTTAGTACACATTTTGGTATTACAGACGAACATAGCTACATCGACTGATGAGATTACAAATTTACTATGTACATACGTGTATGAATATTATGCCAGTAGGGCTTATATCTTATGGACTTCTAATTAGTAAACTCATATACGATGTCAATGTCCTTCTTTGGTGAGAACTCGCATATTGTGTTTTATTTTACTATTGTGTATCTATAAGTAACTGTCAGTTATTTTTGGTAGTACTGAAAATTAACCAATGGAAACCTGCTTGCATTCTGCAAAGCGAAGAAGAAATTCAATGAATCTGTTGGTGCTAACATTTTTAATACGTTGATTATTAGCTTATTTTATTTTTGTTGTTGTGTAATCATTAAAAGGAGGTGGGAAATAATCGTTAAAGGTTTTTGTTTTGATTGCAAAATGTGCGGCAAAAAGGTGAAAAAACTAGCTGTTGCCATAACTTATTTTTAATGTTGTTGTGTAAACTTTTAAGGAAATTTTTCTTGGTGCAATAACTGTAGGCAAAGTATATAGTTATGAAATTAAGTTAACAATATTCTAATAGTTTGTTAATTAGGTAACGCATCGATAATAAAGTTTTAAATAGATCAATTAAATATTGAAACGAACATTGAAATGTGTTTGGTATGAAAAAGAATCATTTTCCATAAAAATCTAAAATAAAAAAGGACGTATGTTTTCGATTGGCTGGTTGCAATTTTCTTATTTTGGATACGCACAATCGCATGGAAGCCTACACAACGGGGATATAACCTAGTCACCTGTAGCTGCTACATAAATTAAGTGATCAAGAAATAAATGTATTTTAAATACAAAATTAAATGTAAAATTGAATTAAACAAAATTTCATTGCGCATCAGCACCTTATGCGGACTACTTAATCAAATTTGTTGATATCGACAAAAGCCAAGCAAATAAATCAAAACTTTAAAGCATACAACAAATGAAATGATTTTAGATTAAACTGCACCAAAAATAACACCCCTACTCAGCCCAGACTAGTTGGCATAAAAACAACACACACATACATATATTCCTTTATCCTTATTTTATGCGTTACGCATTTGATGACAAATTTAGTATCTAAGGCTTGCAATTATAACGCAATCATTAAATTACGCAAGCATGTTAGTTAAATGCTAAATACCCTACTGTAATAACTAAAAACACTCCCATTATTTATTCCGCCGCCAAATAGGTAGAACCGTTGCTTCACCTAGGTGTAACCATAATATTTTAGGCGGTTGTCATATCCTACTGATTAAATGGGATACGACATCAGGCCGTAAAAGTTGAATTAAAGCATGGGAACCGTGGGGGAACGAACTAGATGCTCAAAATAATCGTTATAAAATTTGTAGGGTTGTACAGAGCTGGAAAATAACATGGATAGGCTACACATCGACTTTTTAGGGCCGCATACATAAGCTAGTGAACAATACAGTGAAAATTTGACCAACATTTTCTTTCACTAATCTGATTTCATCACTGAATAAAAATATCCTTAAGGAGAATCCAAAGGAAATTAGAGCTTATCTTCACAAATTGCTCGTTTTAAGAACCCCAAAACTTGGTAGAAACACTTCTAATTTAATTAGATATATACCTGAGAACTGGCAACAAGAAGCTCGACGGTAAGACGAACATCATCTGTGCCGCACATGAATCCCTCTTCGCGCATCTTTTCGTAAATCATATACTGGGCCTTCCACTGACCCTCCGGTGTGCCAACAATCGTGACCTTGCGCTCCGTTTGTTGGTCCAGCGGCTTGTCGGCGTCGAGGGGCGCGATCTTGAGGGATGCACTTGAAAAGCGCATTATGCTTCGAATGTGCGAGCCTTTGGTTCCAATGATTGCACCAACGGCATTATTCGGTATATACAAATATGTGGTCTCTTGTATATCGTTAGGAAAAGCCGGTGGCACGACGCTAGCTGGTGTCTTAGACATGGCAAAGCTTTGACAAGAGGGGAACGGCATGCTCGTGTTAAAGACCATGCCATTGCCTGGTGTCGACATCATTGCCATAGGATGCA
>JAWNNR010000756.1:600000-856199 GCA_035044725.1 Scaptomyza caliginosa | reverse complement strand
GCTGCGGCATGACACTACAGAACGAGGGTATAGGCTACGAGGATCTGGATGAGCTGCTACAACGTCCCGTCGATCTAGAGTTTATCATTGACTTGATATCCATTGAGCTGCCCGAAGAGTATGAAAAGGAACGCTGGCAAATGAGCGACGATGAAAAAATGCTTGCAACTCATACGCTGCGAGAGCGTGGCAATCGTCACTATAAGGCACTGGAGTATGCTGCTGCAGAAATATGCTATCGCGATGCCGTCGGAATGGTCGAGCAGCTGATGCTCAAGGAGAAGCCGCACGATGCCGAGTGGCAGCAGTTGGCTGCAATTAAGACACCGCTGCTCTTGAACTATGCTCAATGCCGTCTAATTGCTGGTGACTTTTATGCAGTGATTGAGCATTGCAACGAGGTGCTCACTCTGGATCCGCGCAATGTGAAGGCGCTATTTCGGCGTGCCAAGGCACATGCGGGCGCCTGGAATCCGACTCAGGCACGTCGCGATTTTATGGAGGCGCTGGGTCTGGATGGCACACTCAAAGCGACAGTGGCACGCGAATTAAAGTCGATTGAGGAGCAACAGCATGAGCGCAACCTACAGGATCGTATTCATATGCAGAAGCTCTTCTAGAATATAAGTTGCGCTAACGTACTGCTCATGCTCCTCGTTTATTGGAGCAGCTATACGCAGCGTTAACAGTTAGCCTCCTTTGCATTTCTTAACTGGTTGAAAAGCATCTATCCCTATATTTTAGCCAAATACTGCGCTCAGTTTTGTTGTGTGCTTTTGGCGCTTTTCAATCTGTACTTTTGTTGTATGGCCTTATATAGGACGGTGCGCTTGGAGTTTCGGCGACGGCGAAAATTGCGACGGGCCAAAATACGTCTACTTGCATTCATTCAGCATGGATTAAGGATAATATGAATGTATCTTTAGCTTACTTGCTTTCGCTTGCTCGCTCTCTCTCTATCTCTGTCTTAAGCACTATCTTTCTCTGTCGAACTTCATGCGAAACGGTTTCCGAAACAAAACATAACTAAATTAAACCACAAATCTGCCTCCTAGGGGTAACTTAACTAAGTATTTTGAATGTGTATGTATATGTTATATATGTATGTATATTTGTGTGTAAATTATATATATATATAGATAAGTATAAGAGTGTTATTTGCGAAATGCCACAAGAATGTTGTAATTAATGTTGATGTAAGAGAAAAAAATAGGAAAAAAAAAACATCCATGCATTTTTGTATAATTGTTGTGTATTTTTTTCGTATGTGTACTAGATCTAGTTCTAATATATATACATAGAATTCTAAGCCGTAGCTCAATATATATGTGTGTATGCATGTACAATAAATATAATGCCTAGATGTTGTCTTCTATTCTCTCTTGAGTTCTGTCATGATTGTTGTATTTTTTCAAAAGTTAAGTGAATTGCCGTTTTTATTGCATATTGATGAAGCTAGTACAATTATGTGGCTTAACATATATATAAATATATATTTAATTACAGGATATGTTTAAATAATTTGATGCCTGCATGTGTATTTGTAAGTGTTTGTGTTTTTGGCTATTTACCTTGAATCTGCGACTGAAATTTCAAATTCTTTCTTAAGCGCCTATGCTCGAAAGTTTTAAAAGTCTGGTTATACACTATAAACTATTTAAGCTAGTATTTGTAAAACTTGTAACACAATCTAATAAGGCATTGAATGAACACACAGCCGACTTTATCTAGTCGAACTTAAATGAATTTATAGTAGTAACAACTGGCTTATGATTTCCACAACAAAATTGACAAACAAAAAACAAATGCCTATATTAGTTATAAGAAAAATATGCATATTAATCAAACAAATGGTAGCTGCATAATCTCTTTGAGTACACTTAATCAAATGTTCAAGATTTAAAAGAACGTTATTAAATTTCTGTTAGCGTTATTTAGATTTAAACTTAAAACTCTAAATGTAGTTTGTTATTAAACAATGTTGTCCTCAATATTGTCTCTAATTATCAAAGTTCGAGTTACAAACAACAATTTGGACATTGGTAAGCAATTTAATATATATATGTAAATGTTTATATGTTGATAAAAGTTTATTTACACATAGTTTCAGTTTCGAATGGATAAGGATGCTAAGTCTAAGTATGCACGAGATCGGTGACAAAACAACGGTATTATCCGATTAAAGCTTAAACAATAATTTCAACACGCAAAATTAGCTATACACATATATATATATATATATCATGTACAAACAATACAAATACAAAGAGTTTACATATATAGTTAATATACATCATTAAATACATATTCAATAGAGTAATAAATTACGAGTTAGACTGATAACAAAACTAGGTATCTTTGGAAGAAAATCCATTGATTCAAACGTTTAGAGACGCCACAATCGATTACTATTGCCCCCAGCGGCGCCCTCTGCCTCGCCGCGCAGCTTATTATCATCGGTGCGCCAAACGAAGGGCTCCAGGCGATCCTCATCGTCTAGAAAGTTATTGATTGCCTCCAAACTGGCAATATTCTCATGCAGCAACGAATTGCAACGGCTCAGCTGCTGCGATACGCCGCGTATTTTGGCAAATTGCTCCGCATACGATGCATAAGTTTTTTGCATATCCACAAAACTGGCAAAGAGTGTCGTTATCGAATTGCTAACGACCTTGGTGCGTTCCACCAAATGATTCTGTTCGCTGGCCACATGATTGGCACACAGATTTAAATGCGTCTGCATTCGGCCGCATATGTTAAGCAAATGTTGCGAATGCAAACGCTCCAATATTTCGGCATCGCGTGTATATGTTGCCGAGCTGATGGACTCACGCAGCACGGGCAAGAATTGCGGAATGTTGCGCAGACGAGTCAAATCAGGATCGATATCGTCATGGGTATCGCGTGCACCCGGTTTGACAATCACAATATTATGACTGGAGGCCGTCGACTGTGGACGCTTTGGTTTGATGGTAGTTGTTATGCCGCCCGGATGCGATTTGCGGGCAGCGGCACGACTGGCACTGCTCTGTTGCAGCATGTGGGCAGGTCGATTGCGTATCTTTGGCGAATCGCCAATGGGTCGATCCGTGTAGGATACATAGGGCAAATCGGAGCAAACGCTCAAAGGCGGCGATGGCGGTCGACTCAACTCCGAGCTGGTTGGCGATGCAGTATCCGAAATGATTTGCTTGCTGGCAATCACAATGCTCGCTGGTCCATGTGGCAATGCTTGTTGTTGATGCTGTTGCTGTCGCTGCTGAATGGCACCGCCGCGACGCTTATTGGTTGCTGCTGCAGCAGCCGCTGCTAAGGCGAGCGCGCTGCCATCACTCATCGCATTGGCTTCGAGAGGCGTCGGGTCGCGTCTCTCAAAGATTTCATGGCCATCTGCCTCGATGCGCTGCTGTGAGTGCTCGGCACCCATTGAGCTGGCCCTGTATTGATTTTACTCCAGCAGCGCAGCCGTATTTATATTTAATGCAGGTCCCAGGTTAAATCTGGGGTGTTTTTTATTTATTTATTTTTTTTTTTGGTGCGTAATCTTTAACAACAATTCCTTATGCTTCCTTTTGTTGTGTTTAATTATGAGAGCATAGCTGCTGCTGTTGTTTTCCTATCCCTTTTTAGTTATTTATATCGATAATATGGTTGCCTTGCCTTGCCTTGCCTTGCCTTGCGTTCATCGATAACGACTGTGCGATAGTGCAGCTTTGCGATGGTGTTTCATATTATAACGGACATTTTCGATACACAAATCACAACTGTCAGCTTGCATATGGCCTTATTTTATTTACTTGCTTGCTTTTTGTTTTGTACCATATCAATGGTTGTAAACTACAGCGTTTGAATATTTGCTAATAGCAAAATGACTTGCGCATTTTTAGGCAATCATTTTGACTTTTTACTTTAAAACTTACATGTAGTATCAGTGCGATTGATACATTGTTAATGTCGCCATATTGTCTGTCAATTAGTTGAAGCTGTCAAATTTCGGATTTTACAATCGATTATGTAATGGCTAACATCCGGCTTTAAAGTTCTTTTCCTTTTTGGCAGGCGACAGACAAACACGTTGTGCTCGTTCTGCTTAGGCTTTTTTTTTTAATTTGATTTTTTGTTTAACTTTCTTTTTTTTAACTTTTAATTTTTAAGGTAAGTAACAAATGAGTAAGTAAATGCAACAAAGTTGCAAACTATACATAATATTTTGTAGTTTTGACTAGCAAATACATTGCTTAGTATGGATGCAAATCCAGAACGTTCGGCAGAGCAGGCCAGAGCGCAAATGCCACCACCACGCAATTTGCTGCAGCATCGTCCCATCCAAATGCCGCGTCCGTTGCAGTTCTCACCGCCGCTGATGCCACCAATGGCAACGGCAATTCCCTGGATGCCGCGGCCACCGCCTCTATTGCCACGTTATGCGCATGTGACGCCACGTGCTTTGCCATCGACGCCGAGAACAATACGGCCATCGAATATGGTCCAGCGGTATTCAAATCGTACTTCGGGTCCATTGGATCGTGAAATGCGTGAGCAGGGATTTCTTAACTCCTATCCAAGTATGTTGCCAATGTATCAATCGGAGGATGACATACACATTACAGGGATGCAGTTAAGAATGTCGATTGCACAAATGGAGCAAGATTCGAATAACGCCTGGCGAAATGCACGTCGTAATCGTATTATCAATGCGCAACTGCATCATAACAATTCGGATAGTGTCCTGCTCTCCGAGTTGGTATTGAATCAACAAGATCGCGCACCAGCCATTGCTCCCATCGATCTAAGCCGCTATGCCGGCGAACTAAATGCAAGGGGTCGTCGCGTTAACAATACTGTGCGCGATATGTCTCGCAGCCACTATCCAACGCACATCGATCCAGCAGTTAACTTTGGCCCAGCCAATGCAAATTTACTATGGACTCTGCCACACATTAGCCATCTGGGAGGTGGAAATAATAACAATGCCAACTATGCATTTGAGCGTATGTTAGATGAGGAGGCTCTAGGCAATCGTGCTTCGGTTAATGGTCCCTACAATGATATATTCAGGACATTCTTCAATATTGATTATTTGTGTACCACCATTCGTGCCGCATTGCGTAGCATAAACGCTGAAATTACATTGCCATTGCCGGCAAGTTTGGCCAATAGAGACTTCCTGCCCCTGGAAGATGTAAGGAAACAAATAAATTCTTAAATTGGTTTTTCCCTTAAAAAAAAAAAAAATACTTTCTATATTGCAGACGTTGCCCTCGGTTAGTGGCATACGCTTTGCCAATCCAACGTATAAGCCACCGGAGGATGATGTTGTGGTCATAGAACCTAACGATGCCAGTGCACCACCAGCGACTGCAGTGGAGCCATCAACAAGCGCTGCTGCCGAGCCAAATGCTACATCCACATCATCATCATCATCAGCATTATGCTTGCTTAACAAACAACATAAAACTTCAAAGGCACCAACTAGCTTGGCTACAGTTGCAGAGACTCCAATGGCTTCTGAAAGCCAAGCGGAAGAATTATCCAGCGATGATTCACAGCCATCAACTTCAAAGGCATCGCTGAAAAGCTCATCAGATTGCAATCAGCTGGACAAGCAGGATAACAAATCGCCGGTAGCCGTCTCACCGATTTTGAAGCGCAAGCTACGCCCACGCGGCTACACCCAATCCTTTGGCATTGTTGCGCCAAATAAACGCAATAAGCGATCGGCCAAAGCTAATGAAACTGTTGCCAAATCGGTGCTATCGCTATTCGAAAAAAAATCCCTTCCAAGTCGTGCTGAAGCTGAGGTGGAGAAGAAAGATGGCGAGTTACCCGCTGGACATTGGCGCTCACGTCAAAAACGAAAATAAAGCAATTTCTTGCTTACAAAACTATTCACACAAATTTACAACATTCGCGGCATCTCTACTTTTGTATAGCCTTCAGGATCCGAGCTTACTTACACACAAGTAAGAAAACTTTCAGTATTCTTTATATATAATTATGGCTTATAGTTTCCAGGCCAACAGTATTAACACAACACAACACACGTACAAAACCTTAAGATCTTAAAGCTTATGGAAACCAGTTCTACAACAATAAGAAAACACAGGAAAACCTTCAGTGTTTTCAATTGTATACTCTATAACGATTGTAGAGCTCTTAAGATTAAGGCTAACAACAATGGCAGAACACACAGAAACCCATAATATTACACTAACTACAAAAACTCAACACAAAGAAACCTCAACCTTTTTGGCTTCAGAACGTACAAATACGAAAGAATTGTGATATTTTTGGCTTAGTTTCTGTGGGTTAATTTACCACAAAAAAAAAAACAAACAAAAAATCAAAATATACATTTTACAAACATATAAATATGTTGCGAAACACAATAAATAAATATATATATATACACATTATAAATCGTAATTGTCTTTTTTTTATATTATTATTAGTTATTTTTCATTTTGTCAATTCAAGTTTATTCTGTTTAGAAAAAAAAAACATTCCTGATTCTACTTTAGAAAATATGCTTCTTTATTGATTGTTAAAATTTGTTCAATTTCGATATAGATATAAGATTAGCTAATTGGTGTTATATGCGCTTTAAGTCGGCTCATTAGTTGTCGTTGGTTGACTTAGATCCGTGATAGGAGATCTGTTTCTGGGCGGGAGCGCGCTTGCCAAAGGGACTTCTCTCATTGACCTCCAGAATGTAATCACCGTGCAGATCGTAATTGGCCCAGATGCCCATGTAGGTGCGCTTGCCGAAGCCATCGTTCTGCTTGTACTGCTTGAGTGAGTTGGCGGCAACGGCGGGGAAGTTGCGCTCACTGCCTGGACGCACTGACTCGGCAAAGTAGCGGGTGGCACGCATAACGGCCTCAATCACATTCTTTGCACCGGGCACACCCTGGTTGGGTCCATTGGGATAGAAGTCAACATCGCCGCAACGCATTAGGGTGCCCATGGACAGGCTGGATGTGTGAATGACATCAACGAAATCGGCATCACCGCGAGACAGACCGACAAGGACGTCGCGATTCTTGGACAGCAGCTTGGCGGGATCGAGACCGGTGATGCGGCGCAGCTTGTGACCGGTCTGTGCGGTAAACTCTTGACCGGCAGCGCCAGCAACATGAGCAGCAATACCCTGTCCAATCACATGAATGATCTCATGGGGCACACCATTTTTGGTCAGCTCAATCAGTGTTTGGCCAATCATGGCACCGGTGTTGGCCACATCCAACATGGCGTAACGCTTGAAGCTGGTCAAAGTCGATCCCAAATCAATAATCTGCACAATAAAAAAAAAACAAAAAAACCAATTAAAACCGATTTGCAAACGAAAACAAAAAAGCCAAAGCATGCAAAAACTTACGATCAAATTGCCGCTGGTGGTCTTGGCCATTTTCCACTCATCAGAGGATTCCTCGCTGGAGGTGGACTCGTTGTCATTGTTATTCTGCTGCTGCTGCTGCTGCTTCTGCTGCTGCTGCTGCTGTTGAGCGTTCTTCTGCTGTTCCTGCAGATTGTAGCGTTGAAGGTAAGCCTGTGCCAGCTTGCGCATAGCCTTCTTGACGGTAGGTGAGGTTTGGGGCATACCGGTCAGCACAATGGTGACCTCATCCTCACCGAAACCGGACTGAGCCTTTGCCTTCTGCACATAGTTGTTCAATTTAGCCTCCACACGTTCGCCATTGGACTTGACGATTTTCACGGGAATGTTGCTTGGGCTGGGCACAAAGTTTGGCGTCAAATCGTGCTTAATGTGCGAAATGTGAACTGTCAAGATTAACAGAGAGAGAGAGAGAGAGAGAGAGAGGATTAGATTTAAGCAACAAATAAACAAATTGCAGTAATAGGTGAGCACATACACAACTTCTCCATCAACTGGGCGCCCTTTTGCAGTGGCATATTCTCTAAACGCTCAAACGAGACATCGTTCAAGGATGGCAAGTTTTCCAGCTCGGCGGCGCTAAGCCATTTTGAGGGCTTCAGCTCATCCTTGTTGGCACAGGCGGCCACAATCAGGCATGCCAACAGGCAAAATCTCAGGGACATGATGCAGTTCTTCGCTTGGCTCAAACAGCTGTCAGAAGTAAGGTGTTCAAACGTTGATCGGCGTTTGATAATTTCTACGCCAAATCGTTTGCTTTTTATAGTCAGCGCTTACGAGGTTGTTTAACATTTTTTTGCTGATCTTGGCAATCGTGTGCCGTTAAGCTGAGCTACGTAGACCCAAAATCAAATATATGTGCATATGTGTATACTTGTGTATACTACAAATAAAAGTGCTCTCAACGAATTAACTTGATTCTCTTTGAGTCATAGCTTTTATTAAAGCTAAGATGGCGGCTATTTTTCTTTTGCCTTCTTTATTTCAGCACTTCAGTAGTATACATAAGAAACCAAGCGGATGCATAAAGAATAGCAAAAACGAAACAACAGTAAAAGTTCAAACTTAAAAAGAAACGACTATCGATAAGAAAAAAATTGATCGACTTGTAAATGCATATATCGTTTGAGGCTTACAAAATTAAGAAGCGATATATTTGCAGATCAATTTTCAAGTTTGCACAAATATAATACACTATTCTTATGGATGTTTGTAATAGAAACAGAGTATATGAGCCGGCACTGCAACAGCTTTGTGATGATTATCATCATGCCCTTGTAAGTCTATATTTCAGTTTTTTGAACCCAATCATTGAGCGTTGATAACTGATTACAAACTGATTAAAGGTGCATTCTGCAACTAAGTAACGCATTTTGATTCATATTGACGACAGAGATTGCGAACACATCTCAAATTACAGTACTCATAATCGCACTATTAATAAAAATAAATGCTGTGCTGTTCATTTGATATGTTTATCTGGCCATTTAACGGTTTCTGTTGATTATTTTTTTGCTTGCCCAAGTCAAAAAGATGGAAAAAAATTTTAACAGCTCAACAATAAATAACCTGCTTTAACTTCATGAAGTTGGCAAATCGGAACCAATTTATCATAATTATTGTATATAATATGCTTATATTACATTTGCAAGAAATTGCTTAACATGCATTAATACAAGAACTTTACATAAATATTTTGGTTATTATCTTTAATAAAAAAAAATAGTTTTACATTAAAAATATATGATTTAATTGATGTATCTAGATTAAAGCTAGGTTCACGACTTGTTTATAGAACACGTTTACTTATGTTGGTGTAGCCAATGCCCACACATGTCATTAGAACTTTTTGAGCACCGCGCACATCTTCATCGTCATCAGCGTCATCGGCCTCAGGATTCTCCAGCTTAAATGTTATAGAGAAAAAGTCACGAAGATGCTGTAAAAAGTGCACAGTATATGTGGACAGGGCACCTGCAAGATACACGAATATGAATAGGTTAGTAAAGTTGTACACTTTATGCATATAAACAAAAGAAGCACCTGTTAGAAATTTGGAAACATGTTTCTGCCCAAGAGCCATAAATAAGGCTGCCAACCATTGATAGGCGGAATCACAGCAACCACCGCGATAGATTTCATCCAACAAACGCATGGCGACATCGCGTCCCAAGTCTTCTGGTAAGGAAGGTGTTTCCTGCAAAAGCAAAGCGTATGTCATTGGGCAGCATAGATATGCATTCAATCAGTTGCTTACCGACTCTTCCCTGGAGCTAGAGATACAATCGGCAGCATAGCAAACGCCGTCGGTTGTCTCAGCCAGCAGGCAAATGCCAAAGCCCGGTGAATTGCCAGACATTTTTCCACGATTTTGATCTGTATAGATGTAGACGTCGGGTAAAAACTTAAGCATACATCCCTTGGCCGCTTCTACGGTGCGATTTCCCATTGCCGGTGATACTTTGCAAGCGTAAACGGTGCCGCGGATGCGCTTCACCATGCCCTGCTGTTGAAACTGTATGGCGCGCAGGCTTTTGCGCACGGGACAGCTGAAGATCACCTCGCCTCCGCCGTTTGGAGCAACACCGCGTCGTACTACACGCAAATCGAGTCCATCGTCGACCAACAGAAAGCGTTTGAGCAGTGTCAGTGCAGCACCCTTTATATGGTCCACCGATGGCGAATCTTTGCTGTTTGTCACGCCTCGCAGTATACACTGCAACGGCAATTTGCAGAATGGACCCAGAGCAATCAGTGCATCCAAATAATATCCAATTCCGCGCTGCACGGAGCAATCGTGATGCAGTTGACCGCCATGAAGCAAACCAGGCGTAAACATGACACTAGTGCCAGCGGGATTGAGTTCAATTTTGGTGCCGTTTGTCAACTTGTCGAGCAGACGGATAAGGCTTATTTCATATTCACGCAAGCCGGGCGCTCGTTCGTCTTCAGCGCGAATTTGTGTGATTTTCACTGGCTTACCGCTTAGGCAGGAAAGCACAAGCCGTTGCTTCAGAAAATTGCTGCCTCGATATATAAGGCAATTGCCTTCTTGTGCAAAAGGCGGCATGCTTGTAAATATATTTGATATTCAGCAAAAGCACAAAAATTTAAAGCCTCCGCGTGTTTGCACGTGCGTCCAAATTGTAAACAATCAGGGGTGAAAAATACATCGATAATGCGATTTATTTTCTTGACATTCATCGATATTTAAATAAATGATCATGCCAAGCAAACGATATTAGTTTTGCTTTAAGCGGCAATCTTCTTTAAGTGGGCAATTCCTTGAACCCGTTACTTGACAAATTCCGCAAAACAAAATATCTCAGCAAGTCAAAAAGAAAGGAGGTTTCTGCTCTTTTAAGTACGTGGCTCTAACCAAATGGATCTTAAAACCAAATTAGAGGTTTGTCCGTACGACAAATCGCATTTAGTTCTGCCTTGCCGCCTGGGCGTACATATTGACCGGTGCGCCCGGAACCACCCAAACGTACAATTGAGCTGTTGCCCATTTAACTCAACTCATTGGGTTAAGCCTCAAGACCTGAAGGTTAGTATCAAAAAATAAACTTAAATATATCCTAACACCACTCAAACTCGATATTTTCCGTTTTTCAGACACATGTGGAAAACTGCAAATCTGCTTGTGAAATCGTAAATATGGAAGCTGTATTGCCGTCGTCGGAGCCACGTGCGTCCACAGTGCCGCTCTACGAACTATCTGAAAATTGGGATGACGAGCCGCCAGCTCCCACCTATGATCCTACAGAATTTTGCAGTAATAATCCAATCATCCGTAGGGCTACGGGCTTATCAAAATCTCAGCGTGTCGCATTCCGCGAGAGCGAACGGGAGCGTCACCGCAAATTTAATAATCAAAAATAAGAAATGCATTCATCTTTCATTATATTCTCTATTGTTATTAAACTAATAAAAATCGCCGTTCAAATTGGTTTCTAAAAAAGTTGCGGGTATTTTAAAGTGGCAACGCTATAAAAGGTGTGACCACCACTGGTATTTTAATATACTGCTAGTATATTTTCCCAAAATAAGAATCTGTATACTGTCAGACGCAGCTTTAAGTCACACTGACAAACAGATGTTACTCTTAGTGAATTGCTTGTCGTGTTCGCTTCGTTACGGATATTGAAATTTGATTTTTCAAGCATCTAAAACCAATTTAAATTCAAATTCTACAAAAACCTAAACCAAAGTTTACATACAAATTGCGCAATTATTTGAATAAACATTAAAAACACTTTATTGCCAAAGCTCTAACTGGAACGCGAGCTTGCAGCGCGTAAATAAAGCCCTTTCATACATACACATGTATGTGTGCATAAGTGCATTGCAGGTTCCAATTCCAATTTTTTGATTCGTGAGTGTTTGATATGCATTTTTTTTTGTTGCAATAAATCATAATTTTTTGCAAGTTACCACACATATTCTTATATTTGTACAAAGTGAATGTTTTAAGTACAAAAATAAATACTTAACGGCTTAAACGCTGGTATTCAATTGCATTTGGTGTGCAAATTTTCACCACAAAACTGAGAAAAAAAAACATATACCTACGAATTTCAACGCTAGAAGCAAGTTGCCAAACCGAAAAAAAACAGGCTCCAGCAATTGCAGCGCGCCAACATCGCTGCATTTTGGTGTGGTTGTGTTGTGGTTGTCGCCGCGAGTGTAGGCCGCAAACGGACAAGAAGCACAAAGAGTAATCGAAAAGTACACACGCAGTGGTAAGTCAAGAAAAAGGCTAATATATGAACAAATGCACATGCATAAATGGTAAAACATACATATCTTCATATACCTAATTTTGTTTCTTTCAATAAGTATAACATTGACAAGTATAAAGAGAATACGAAAGCCGGCATTTACCGGCAAATGTCACAAAGCAGAAACAAAAAAAAAAAGCGGACAGATAGATAATAAGCAAACACTAACACATTTATACCTCATTTAAAAATTTACAAACATATGTATGTACATCAGTTTAACTGCATTATAGAGTTTGCTGCTGAGTCAATTTTCATACGCAGAATACTACGCTGTTTCCAATCAGATTTCAAATTGTAAGGGCCCGCAAGATTTGAGTGCGTGCGTGTATGTGTATGTATAGGTGTGTGGCGTACGTGATATTTTTGACCGGCATGCACGCATACAGACAAACAGCTGCACGAGTATAGGGCGAACAGAGAGCACAAACATGCGCGCCGACTTGTTTTTCTTCTTGCTCTTGTTTATATGCTCGCTTTATTTATTTTTTCGGCTACCTTCCAGCTCTTTCCAATTCCATGGGCTTGTTGTTTTTGCTTTTTGGCGTTGCCACTGTCGCTCATTTGTTTTTGTTTTTTTTTTTTTTTTTACTTATAGTTATGTTATTCCTTCTGTTCATGGACATTGTGATCGGCCCACATCAATTAGGTTTATGTTATTATTTATTCATACACATGTGGATGTTTGTTTGTATATTTAAACATACATGCATGCATATCTAGTTACACTATCCCTGGAAACATTAACGTTTCATTAAAAAGGTAAAATCTTGGTATTAAGTAAATACTGATAATTATTTTATGCTAATGCTATGGTAAGCATGCTAGGGTTAACCACATTATACTACCCGCATTGTTTGCATGCACCACATGCTGTTGTTATTGTCACATTGCTGCCTATTGCTGCTTCTTTCTGCAAGCGATGTGTAGCCATATCGAGCATTCAAATTTTTGCGACGCAATTTCGACATAGCGTCGGTTTATGCTCTTATTGGTAGACAAACATTCTAAGAGTAATTTTTCAAAACAATTACAAGCACGCACCAAAACAACAACAATTTATATGTACAAGTGCATATATGTATATATATAAATAAATATAAATACATATAAATATAATTTTATACGTACATAAAAACATTTACGCATAAATAAACATACATACATACACATGTACATATATACTACGTATTAATGCTGTAAACATTCCCAAAAAAAAAGCTCTACCCGCCATTTGCGCTAGGTCTCGCAACGAGGGTGCGCACAACAAGTGCAAAACAGAAGCAAAAATAAATAAAATAAAAAAAAACAGTAATAACAACGCAATGCTGCAATAATAACATAGAAAGTTTGTAAGGGGGAACAGTTTTCAAGGTTAAGCCGGGCATAACAAACATAAAACCGGTTACGGCATATAAATACATCTGTATGTACATACAAGAAGACATGTAGGTAGGTATGTTTATGTTGAATGGAAAAGGAGGAATATGCGACAACAGCGACGCAATAACATCTACACATACATACATAATAGTATATGATTTTTTTTGTTTGTATGTATGTGATATACTTCTTGTACACAAAGTAAATGTCAAAATAAGACTAACGCAAAAAAAAAATAAAAAGCTAAAGTTGTCTTTTGAATGTTTCAAATGGAATTGTATTTATGTGAATGTTAAAAAAAAAAAAAACAGACTTGCTGTATATGTGTATGATAACTCCGCTTAAGGTGTTCTTATTAGGAGCAAACGGGATAGCCATACCGTTAGTCAATTAGCTGAGTGAGCGAGCAAGCAGTAAGGGTTGCAAAGTTAACGGTACCAGTTATGCTCTCTGTGAGTGTATGTGTATGCGAGCACGTATATGTGACCTTGAAATTGTTCTATGTAGCCGAGGGAGTTTGAAATGCGTAGCAGATATTTGAAGCAGCATACAAACATACATATGTATTGATGTGCGTGTATGTATTCACTTTCGGAAATTTGTGTTCATAGGTCGGCAACGCCAAAATGAAGGGCTCTTCGACACAGTACAAATGAGTTGTTGTGCGTATTCGCATGTGTTAATATGAGCTCTGGTTACATCGCTGTTGTTGTTGTTTACTACGCACATGTATGTATTTATTTCATCTAGCGTTAACAAATGTGGAAAGAAAAGAAACAGAACAAAAACAAATATGTATATATGTATGCCGCTAATATATACATACATACATACATATGCGCACGTATTTTTAGTTTTAAGTGACCGTCGCCGTCGGATCGTTATATTGCTGCCTTTTTCTAGTCTCGTCTGTCGCCTGTTATTTTGTTGTGCTTATAATAATGCGAATATGTGTGTGTGTGTGTATGCGTAAGTAAAAAATCCGTTGGGGTGGCCCTTCACAAGAAATAGTCAACGACTTAATAACAATCACTTTTGTTATTATGTATGCATATCATAAACAAATGACTTGTGATACTTTTGTTTTATGTTAAAATATTTACAGTTTGCAGAAATATTTATGTACATATAAGTAAAAAAAACCTTTAAGCTGTCTTGAAACTAACTGTTACAATCATAATCTCTATTTGTTTTTTGTACTATACCAAACAGAGCTTCGACAAAGAAATCAAACAACCAAGCAACCAATCAATCAAAACTCTATCAAAAAAAATATAATAAGGAAGGGAAAGAGAGGGAGAGAGAGATCAAAAAGACAATTGTGTTTTTCTTCATTCAAGAACTCACAAGCAACAGTAAACAACAACACCCACATATAGTTAACAACTACACTCATACAACAGAGAGTGAGAGAGCAGGAAGCAGCGAGCGAGAGCGAAGAAAGGAAGTTGGAGAGCAGAGATTTTAAGTATGGAGCTGGAGTCGAAAATTAATAAACACGCCAATGGCGATGCCTCCAATGGCTCCGATTCCAAGGAGAGCTCCGTAGAACGTGAACTAAATGATGAAATTGAGGCTGTGGAGCTCAATGGTGGCTCCTCCAACGGGCATGCCATGAAGAAACCGCTGCCTGTCGGCGATGGTCATGATGGCCGCATCAAACGCAAAGCAAAGCGTCTAATCCAAAGACAAAATAGCGGCAGTGGCTCGGGAACAGCACTGACCAATGGCCTTGCCGCTCTGGGCGGTGCTGGTGGCTCACCCGGTGCCAGCAATTCGGCAGTCTCGACGCTGGCCAACGGCGTTTTGCCCGTCAGCACTGGGTATGTGGTGCCACATCGTCGCTGGAAGAATAGCCGCAGATCTCGCAATTTGACTCGTGGTCGCGGCTTGCCCAAGAAGGGCGGTGCCGGTGGCAAGGGAGTATGGGGATTGCCTGGATCAGAGGCGCTGGCCGAGGTCTATGAGGATGAGAATGATCCTAACTATGATAGCGAATGCAACGATCGCAATGTGGAACTGCGCGAGGTGATTACCGAACTAACTCCCGAGGAGTTCTTCAAGCTCGCCGAACCGATTGTCCTCGAATACTTTGAGCATGGTGATACCCACGAGGTGGCCGTCGGTTTTGATGAAATATTGCAGAGTCCATTGCGTGAGCATATCACTAGCATTCTCGTTGAGATTGCCATGGATCATAAGGATTCGCAGCGTGAAATGACATCGGTTCTTATCTCCGATCTCTATGGCCGTGTCATCACTGGCAAGGACATCGAGAAGGGCTTTAATATGCTGCTGGCCAATCTGCCCGATCTCATACTGGACACCCCCGAGGCGCCCGTCCTGATTGGTAACTTTATGGCCCGTGCCGTTGCCGATGATTGCATGCCGCCAAAATTTGTTAGCCGACCCGGGGAACGTGAGCATCTTAACGAGCATGCCGAGCAGGCATTGCGCCGTGCCGATGCTCTTCTCTACAAGCAGGTGTGGGCCCATTTGGACAATGTCTGGGGCATGGGTGGTCCACTGCGTCCGGTTAAGACCATCACAAAGCAAATGACGCTCCTACTCAAAGAGTATCTATCGTCGCGCGACGTTGCCGAGGCGCAACGTTGCCTCCGTGCCCTCGAGGTGCCCCACTATCATCATGAGCTTGTGTATGAGGCGATTGTTATGACTCTGGAATCCCTTAGCCAGACCACCGAGGAGGCCATGTGTGAGCTACTTAAAGCAATGGATCTAACATGTCTAGTACTTCCAGCTGGCATGGAGCAGGTTAGTGCTAAAGCTTTCAATTCTTAATTAATAATAGAGTGAGAGAGAATGAAAAACAAAAAACCAAAAAAAAAACAATAAATACCGGATATTTAATATAACTTGATATTTTCAAGACTTGAGATTAGTTTGTGATCATAAATAGTAGCTCTGACCTCTTTGGAAAATTACCAAAACACAACAGAAAACAAAACTAAACTAAATTTATATATTCATTCATCAGATAAACAGTAGATGAAACAAATTGTTTATCGCACAGTGGGCCAAAGTTTTTCATTTCAACTAATGATGTCATAGTCTTTGCGACTAAAAATATGTTTGTTGTTAACAAACACATTTGTAATAGAAATCTAAGGGAATCTTTTTCGAGAAATCAATTATTACAACCAGCTTTTCTAGTATAAACTCTCACTTTTATTACAAAATAATTGTGTACTATAAGTATGTAATTGTTTGTTGTTTTCTTATTATTATTATTTGTAGGGCTTTATGCGTGTCTACGATGATATGGCGGACATTGTGCTTGACGTGCCATTGGCGTATATAATACTCGATAGATTTGTGGAACGCTGTAATCGTGCCGGCTTTCTAACCGACAAGATAATCAACAATGTGCCATCCCGGTAAGTGCAATAAACAGTTCTATTTATATCGATATACGCGTATACTTAACTGTACAATCGTTGAAGTGTGTGTGTGTTGGTGTTGATAAGTTTAGCCCACTGTTCAGGCCCACCTGTAAACAAAAACAAACAAACAAACCAGTAACAACAGCAACATGAAGCAAGCAAGAACATGCCAATAAATAAAGCAACAAAAAAAATAAAAATAAAATAAAAAATACAGCAACAGCAATTCGCTTTTACGTAATCTTTGTTATTCAGTCATTGCTGCGGCTCGCTTCCCCGTCAATAATATATAGCGCATTGTTGTTTTGGTTTGTTTTGTTTTTGCTGTTAGTATTGTTCTTGTTTCTGGCTCTGCTTTGTATATACACCATATGTATGTGCGTATACGATTGTGTGTACATACATATAAATATATTTTTTTATGTATGTATACGCCTCACCAAGTTGATTTCTTTTTTCATTGCCGGCATTTTGCATCACTTCTTAACTTGTTGTTGTTGTTGTTTATTATTTTGTGTGTCGCCGCCCGTCGTGTTGTTCTTCGTTCTTTTTTTTCTTCTCCTTCTTCGGTTCGCTGTTGTTGTTTTTCTTCTCCTTTGCTTTTGGGCTCATTTTCTCACTTTTAGTGAATATGGTGCGTTTAAGTGTTTGTGTGTATGTATATAAGACTGTGTGTGTGAGTGTGTTTGTGCTTGTTTGTTTATGAAATTTCTATTGCGCAGTTTGGTTTTTGCGCTGACGCGTAGTCGTCTCTGCCGACGCCGACGTCGGCATCTGCGTTAGGTTGGGGCAGTCGCAGAAGTTGATTGTGAGGCCGGTTTGTCAGGCGCCGGTTGGCTATTTATTATTTCATATAGCATATGTAGGTACATATACATATGTACTACAGTTTTGCTTACCCTTTATCACACCATGTTAAAAGAAAACAACGTTAACAATACTTAATGTTCATTTATATCAAACATTCATATGTACATACAAAAAAAATGTGCAAATATATAGATGTACTATCAAAATAAATAGATATGTACATGAATATGTATGCAGTTTAGAAGAGTAAAAATCCTATTGGTGTGTGTGAAACGAGTAAAATTGTTTTTTTTTTTTATTATAGACATTTCTAAGATTGCTATATTTGTTGTTTATTTATCGCAGTACCTAGAACCTGCACTATTTATTTAACTTGTGTGACTCTCCATGCAATTTTTATTTATAATTTCCAGTAAAACACATGTTAACGCACACACACAATCATACGTACGCATAAACACATTGACATGGTATGTTTATATCGATAATGCTTATCGATTACGTATCACTGGGTGCACCTAAACACACACGCATGTGTATATTTGTCTGTGCGTGTGTGTGTGTTTATTTATACAAAGTTGGCATTGATGTAACAAGTAGCTGTTGTTATTGTTATTGTTTTATTAGGTGGTGGTGGTGGTGAGGTGCATCAACCTGCATGTGGTTCAAGATCGTGAGTGCTGTGGAGAAGGTAAAAATGGCGACTAATCGACTAATGTTGCTGTTGTTGTTGTTGTTGCTGCTGCTGCTACCAGTCGCAGTTGCATTTTGCTGCTGCTGTTATCGACCTGCTTCGCCACACCCACAAAACAACAACAAAATGCAGTAACGAGCAGACAGTTGTCGGTCTATGGGCAGTTGTAGTTGTTGCTGTGAGCTAAGCATTGGCTGTTGTTGTTGTAACTGCATTTTGCATTTGCCTTGGCTGCGGCTGTTGCTCTTTGGCACTTAACATAGCCACAACAGCACCAACAACAACAGCAACAAAAGCATTCACTTTGCACACAGACACACACGCACACACAAACTAGCGAACGCCGACGCGACATCGCAGCTTTAAATACCCTAGAAAACGTATAAATGTATATATATTTGTATGGCTACACAACGTTCTGTTACAACTTGTTTTATTACGTGGCAACCTTGTTCAGAAGTTACATTGATTATCTTGAAGTTGGCTGCGCTCGTGTAACTTTATTAACGAAAACTTGTAAGACCAAAGGTATTTAAAATATAAAAAAATTGCTCATAAAAAGAGTATTGTTGAGTCGGCCGCGTTTTTAAGTGCATTGCCTTTTAATTGTTGTAGCTCTATCCGTCGCACTATCGTGCACAAACGCCAACAACAATGATTCTCTCTTGCATACCTTCTTCCCTTACCTACAGTCACGTCGCCAGCCTCCAAATTGCATTTGCTGTTTATTTATACATATACATATGTATATATGCACAAAAGTACATACATGTATAAACTTTCAGCTTTAATGTTGATGTAGGTTAAAATTGTATGCTTTTGGCCCCCCGGCTTTGCACTTTAGATAAACCAGTGGCTTGTGTACGCAGCAAAAACTAGTTTTTAGTCGCGTCCTCCGCACCCCGCTTCCACTTCTCACACCCGCACACTCGTTAGTTGTTGTCGCACAGCTGTTTCAGTCGCTGCAGTTTTTCGTTTAGTGTGGGAGAGACGAAAAAAAAGGGTCAACGGTTGAATGAACTTTGCTGCAAATTGGTTTAAAACGTTTTAATTTTTTCCTAATATTATTGCTGCACTTTTGTTGGCATTTGCCAAAATTTTCAAAAGTTTATTTGAGTAATGCTTTGAAATCACAATGTTACAATCTGACATTGCATAATGCATTGTGCATACATATGTATGTACGTTTGTGTGTGTGTGTGTGTGTGTGTGTGTGTGTGTGTGTGTGTGTATTGCATTTTGGCATAAAATAAGTAATATTTGACCTAAGTTATTCAACAAAAAATCATGCTGCCACGTTTCTAACTATATTTTTTCTCTCTTTCTATTCTTTGCAGTGGACGCAAGCGTTTTGTCTCTGAGGGCGATGGCGGCCACATTAAGCCAGCTAGTTTCCCGATGCGCGACTAAGAAGCGGGAATTGATTGCATTCTCTTCGCAGTAATAGAAACATCAGCAAAAGCAACACAACAACAACAACGCCTACTACCACAGAAGCAAGAACAACGACAACGATGAAAAGAGCTAAGAGTTGTGTGTAAGTAGTGCTGTTTTTGTTGTTGGAAATATGGATAGAGAAGAGAAAAAAGAAAAGAAAAGCATGGGCATCATTATAAAAACAAAAACAAAAACACAAATAACAAGTAATAAGGAAAAAAAAGGAACCAGAGAGTAATAAACTAAAAACAAACCGCAAAACACACATTAACCATCAATCGGAAATTGATCTCCGTTTAAACTATATATGAATAATATTTACATACATACATATAAACATAAATATATTTTAAAATATTTGTAAAGAAAAGAAAAAGCAAGACAAAAGAACGGCAAAAGCAAAAGCAAAACCCGAAAAACAAAATCAACAATAAACACAAACAAACAAACCCACACAAACACTCACACACACACACACAGGCAGACGTCTAGAGACAGACAGAGATAGCTCACATATAAACACAAATGTAAAGTGAGCAGCAGGACAGAGAGAAAGATAGAGATCCCGCGCGCAACAAAACACAAAAACAAAACAAAAAGCTACTGCTAAAAGCAATTTTGTAGCAGCTGCTGCAGCCGAAACTGCGAAATGCATATGCAAGCAACTTATACAGAACTGTTATACACAAGCACACAACAACTACAGACACCTACACATCGACACAACACAGACACCGTTATTATTACTAGACATAACTACACACAACTACAATTTATTATAATATACAACTAAGTTTATGAATACCCATGCAACATTTAGCAAACAAACAAAAATATTTACAGATGAGTGCATTGCAATTATTGCGATACATTTAGGATTTTCATGCAAAACATAAATAATCTAAACAACAACAACAAGAAGGAAAAGTAAATGCATAATTATACTTAAATATGTACTACATACTATGTCGGGCACCCTTTAATAACACACACACATGTATGAATTAAATTAAATTTTGTCAAACATATTTTATATAGTATATACTACGAAGTTGAAGTTTGCTTAATTTTCGTTAGGTTTCATAACGCAAAAGAAGAAAAAAACAACAAAAAATATATATATATATATATATTCCAACACGGATAAATTCGCCTTTAATTTTATTTCAATTCTTATTAACATACCTTCTATATAAATTTATATTCTGGCTCGCATACATTGAATAAATACAAATATGTATATTTTATGCGCATTTTTTAAATTATAAGCTGCCATGTTTTTTTTTTTTTTTCTTTGATTTGATTGTTTCGTATAACAGTTTGGAAGTACTTTATTGGAAAGATATAAAGAAAAATTTGTTGTAAAAAACTTTTTGTACAAATATTTTGGCTACATTTTGCATTGTGCGCCTGCTTGAGAATGAAAAATTCCGAATTTTTTTAAATTTTTTTTTTTTTTTTGTTTAATTACTAAACGCATTGGACGCGACTGTACTCTGCAGAAAAAATAATTTTTGTCGTGTGAGAAAATCTTGCATATACACAAATGATAAGATATTACAATACATATACATATACTATATATATTATATACAACTATTGTGTTAAAAAATACATATAAAATAATAATGATAATAAAAAAAAAGAACAAAAACATTTAAATCCTTAACCAAGTTTTTCATTTATTTGCGAAGAATCGTAGGAAATCCGTTACTGGATGCTGCTAGCTTAGATCTGGCGGCTCCAGCTTAACCTCGCATCAAGAACGACCCATGCCGCCAACTCCAACAATTGTAGAGGGCATCATTACAGGACCATTAACCGATACACCAGAGCTTCCCATGCCGCCATGAAGCTGCACGTGTTTGCGATAGTTGGTAAAGTGCTCCAGATACTGCTTAACAGTATCCATGGGCTCATAGAGATCGTTCTGTTTGGCGTGCAGTTGCTGTTGACCCATTGCATTCATGATCGTCTGTGTGGTAAAGTAGGTGGGATACTCTTTGGCCACATTAATGCCGAGAAAGCCCTGCAGCATTTCACGTATCATTTCCCAGCAGTATGAGAGAGTTACGCATGGTCTGTACTCAATCTCAATTAGTATGCCTTTAAAGTGCTCCATCATGGTGACGGAGCCAAGCTTAATAACAAAATCACCATACTCAAAGCGGGCGCCGCGAGACTCAATCTTCGTTTGCTTCTTGGAAGTGAATGTGGAAGTCATTTTCAACATGAGCAGATCAAAGATAGCATCAGCTACAAGGGCCACTTGCTTGCCAGTGCCATTATCGATTATGGAGAACGTGGATGCTGGAAACTCGGAGTCGTGCAGAACATGAACGGCTCGTGTCGGTGTTCCATGCTGTGGGGTTGAGATGAACGTTTCGCAGTCTACCAAAAATTGACCGGCATGGGTGGCTCCCAGTGAAAGCAGGCGTTTGCCTAGATGGTCAATGATGTGGGCACCGGATTTGCCCTCGGGCAATGGATACGGTTGTAGTACGGTCACGCCCATCCTTCTTAATGTATTTGTAATTTAATATGCTTTTTGTTTTTGTTTGGTTTGTTGTGAGCGTTCTGCAAAAGTTAAGGTGTTACCTTTTGTAACTTCTGAACTAAATCCAAAAAATACCAACAAATACCATCGAATAAAATGGACAAGCACGATCTACTGGCAACGCCAGCACTTGTTTTTGTTATTTTTATTCAATTTATGAGTTAAGTTTAATACATAAAATAAAATCAAAACAATTTCCCAGTAGTAATAGCATATATTTACTATAATCAGCCGGAATGAGGAATATGATATGGAGAATGCAGCTCCAAGTTGCTTTTTTAATACATCATATGGTTTTTAAATTTGTAAAGCATTTAAGAAACGTAATTAATTTAAACACTCTACTTATTCATTCTGTATTAAATATTTTTTTAATTTAGTTTTTATTAATAGCGGTTCTTAAATAATGTTAAGAAATTATGGTATTGTTAATTAACATCGATATATTGACTTATCGATAAGCCGATATAACGCAAACCTTTGTTTCTTTGCGTAGCTCCTGTTGTTTGTGGGTGGCAAAGAATAATTGGTGGTGGCCTTCATCAACATGACGGAAAAACGAAAACATAAAAGATCGGTAATTGTATAAACAATAACAACAATACCATTAATCTTTTTTTACCTATGTGCAAAACATAAATCTACGTGTGAATTATGCTTTTAGAAAGAGGAAATTGCACGCGAGTTCGACTTGCCTGAGCGCAAATCGAAAATAGCAACAATACTAAAGCAAGAAGATCAGGCCTACTGCATATGTCGCACATCGGATTGCTCTCGATTCATGATGTAAGATTTAATAGGTAAATCTGCTCTAACCAGTTGCAACTAACCCGTTTTTTTTGTTCAGCGGCTGCGATGGCTGCGAGGAATGGTATCACGGCAACTGCATTGGCATCACCGAAAAGGAAGCCAAACACATCAAGCAGTATTTTTGTCAGCGTTGCAAGAAAGAGAATCCACAATTGCAGACCGTATTCCGTCTGGTTGCTACCGAGCGTGCAGCGGCCACGGCGGCGGCGGCTGCTGCTGCTGCCTTAGCATCCTCAAGCAATGCCACAGGTGCGAGTGGAAGCCATGGAGCTGCATCGGGCTCAGGAGCCGCCTCGAGCAGCACGAGTGGTAGGAAAAATAGCACAGCCAAAGAGGCTAAGCAGGCGAAACGTTGTGGCACCTGCGAAGGTTGCCGGCGAGCAAATTGCAATCAGTGCGACGCCTGCCGCCAACGCGTTGGCCACAAGCCACGTTGCATCTATAGAAACTGTGTGAACCAGTCGGCTAACCAGAATCAACCAGCTACGACGGCAGCGGCTCGAAAACGCGAACGAAACAGGGAAGCACAACAGCAGCAGCAGCGCAAGGCGAAAGTGGTGCGTGAGGCCAGTCCGGAGGTATTTGTGCATCCGGAACTTGTGGGCTTGCGGCAGTGTCACGGGCCCGGTTGCCGCTGTCAGGCGCGACACCAAAGTAAATATTGCAGCGACAAGTGCGGCTTCAATCTGGCCACCAATCGTATATTCCAGGTGCTGCCGCAACGTCTGCAGGAATGGAATCTGACGCCGTGCCATGCAGCCGAGGAGAATCGCGAACAGCTCGAGGTCATACGACAGAAGCAATCAAATGTGCGCTTTGCGCTTGCCGAGCTAGAGAAGCGTGTCGAGGAGCTTAATATGGTGGTGGATCGGGCGAACCGCAGCCAAATCGAATCGCAAAGGTCGCAGGATAATGGCGATGCAGAGGATGAGCAAAGCATGTACTGCATCACCTGTGGTCACGAGATACACTCGCGCACTGCCATCAAGCATATGGAGAAATGCTTCAACAAATATGAATCACAGGCCAGTTTTGGCAGCATCTTTCAGACGCGCATGGAGGGTAACAATATGTTTTGTGATTTCTACAATCCGGCAAGTAAAACGTATTGCAAGCGTTTGCGCGTCCTCTGTCCCGAGCACAGCAAGGATCCCAAAGTGAGCGATACTGATGTGTGCGGTGCGCCGCTGGTGCGCAATGTGTTCATTCCCACGGGTGAATTCTGTCGGGCGCCCAAAAAGAATTGCTTCAAGCACTATGCGTGGGAGAAGATACGTCGTGCTGAGATCGATTTGGAGCGCGTGCGGCAATGGCTCAAAATGGATGACCTAATGGAACAGGAGCGTCTGCTGCGACAACAGCTCAGTTCGCGTGCCAATCTGCTAGGACTAATGTTGCACTCCACCTACAATCACGAAGTGATGGGCGAACTGGTGCGCAAGCAAAAGGAACACTTTGCCGAGCTCGAGAAGGCAAAGCGTCGACAGGTGCAGTTCCAGCAACAGCAGCAGCAACAACAAATCCAACAATATCAGCAAAAGCAACAGCAGCAGCAGCAGCAGCCGCCTCAGCAACAGGCGCAGCAGCAACACCTACAGCAAGCCAGCGACCAACAAGAGTTATTGCTGCAACAGCAACAGGAATTGTTGAGGCAACACCAGCAGCAACAAGAGATTTTGCATTTGCAGTTGCAGCGGGAGGAGCAGTTGAAAAAGGAAATGCACCTGAAAATGAAGAAGCACAAGCAATGACATAAAAAGAAGAAGAAGAAAAAGAAGAAAAGCAAGAAAAAACACAGCGACGATGAGGATTCATCATAGTTCATCGCGTTGTAAATATTTCATATTGTAGTAACTAAACAAAACACACACAACAAAAACAAAGAAAAAACTGAACTACTTTTCATTGTAATTTTCTCATCTTCAAACCTTACACAAACTCACACACTTAACCTATGAATATTAATATATATATAAAAAAACACATCGCACCTGATCACCATGGATATATGCATATATACATTTGTAAGTATAAAACATATAAGTGTATTTTATTATTGTTACCAGCAGCAACCTGATCAACACTGCCACACTCTCACTCTCTCTCTCTCCCGAACTTGCTTGCTCGTTTGTTCTATCTTGCGCTCTGTCTCTCTCTATCTCTTTCATTATTGCTCTGTGTCGTGTGCTGAGGAGGTTGCCAAGTGCCCAATGCATGCAATTGGAGTCGCGCCCTCCTGTTTGTTATTGAAAACTAAGCATCAAACATGTACTTTTTATTGATAGCAACCTGTCGGCAAATTGCATTGTGCCAACCACTCTGTACAATATCATTCACAGCAGCAAACTCTCGACACATAAGGTCTTGAAGAAACTTACCTTTATTTCATTTTCCATTCATTAACTTTTGATATAACGATAAACGTTGTATTTGCACTCTATGTTTTTCTTTACTCTTTAATACTAGCTTAAAAATATACTTAGATAAGGAAACAATATATATATCTACATATATTATAAATAGAACTAAGAAATATTATAAGGATCTTACAAACAGAATGTAAAAATTGTATTTAAGCTGTTTGGCTACTCTTTGTGAAAAGGGCAACATTAAAACAAATTATAGTTCTTCTGTTTAATTCAATTCAATTTTCAAATAGAAATTTATATTAATGGCAAAAAGGTAACCGGAAAAATATATTTAAGCTCTGATATAACAATATACATATATATAACAATAAACTAAAATAGATAGTAAATTAATATGCATTTCGAAATATTGTTTTAGAAGACTCAATGAATTAACTAAGGTCATCTTTCCCCTCAATGCATCCGTAATTAAACTTTTCTTTAAGCCTCTTCTTGACATAAGACAATATTATTTTATGTGTAGAGTTATTTAGCTTAAGCAAGCTATGTACAAACTTGTATTTAGTTATAAGAAAACAAAATAAAACCATAAAATAAATAAATGTCATAAGCTCTAAACACATTTTGCTTTATTAATACCATTGCCAAACCGATCCTAGTGTGTCGATTTCGAGCAGGTGAATGATAAGTCCCTAACGGGACAGACAACGATGCGGAACCATAACCATAACCACCAAAAAGAACCAGTAAAACAGATAGATGTTTGTTGTTTTATGTGTATGTGCCAATCGTTGTAAACAGTTTCAGATTAACCGAAACCTAGTAGGCTGGGAGTTAGTCGTGTTGAGTTTCGGGAATGTCGTAGACATTTGACATATCTATATTTTGTATACTTTCTACACAACTCGAAAATTAGACACACGATTTTGTATACAACATTTGATCCAAAAATATTTTTGTCAAAAATCACAACGCGGTTCATCCGAGACGGTATCAATCATATATATGTGAACATATGCATATATGTATATGCGTTTCAAGTGCTGTACTCTCAAATTGAAGAGCGCGATTCGAAAGTTTTGTGGGTCCGCAAGTGAAAAAAAAAACTTTAAATTATTAGTTCGCAGCAGCTGAACTCTTCCTGCGATTCGGTTCGAAAGGTGGCAAACCGAATAACGGATTTGAGAAACAAAGACTTGAAACTGATATATATATATATCAATCAATCTAAAAATCTATCACACACTTTAAGTTTGTGTTGATTTATTGCTGTTACGTTTTTCAAAATCCTGGACTTCTCAGAGGTGTGTGAGTTTTTCGCCAATTCTTGCTTGGGAAACAATAACAAAAAAAAAAAACAAAACAAATACTTTATCAATGTCTTTTGCAGTTTCAATTGGATTCGTGTTTTATCGAAATTACACATTCTGCCCGATTTGTATTGTGTTTTTTTTTTGTTGTGTTATTTTTTTGTCTGTAATCGCCCCCGCGGTGTGCCAATCATATGCAAATTGTGAGGTGATGTCTGCCCTCTAACCACTGTGCTCTTGTTTCAATTGCTCTCGGCTTGTCCAAACCCGCCCAACAGCTGCAGACCCCAGATCTGGCCCCAAACCTTCAAAGTCGACAGGTAAGTGACATGCCGTTTTTGGCACTTGATTTTCGAGTAGTTGCTGTGCCCAAAATATTTGATTTCCAACTTCTTCACAATTCCGAGCACTTGCACACTGGACTACAAACTATTTGTTAATTTAATACATATGTTCTTGAACTTCATTTAAGAAGTTTGAAAACTGCATATGCTAAAGTAAGCTTAAAGTATGTTTTAAAACAACATGAATGTAGAAAATTAGGTGGATAAACGAATTAAGTAAACAGTTTTTTTTAAAAGCTCATTTCAAAAAAAGTAAATTATTTAAAAACAATGAGAACGTTTTTGCCTTTATAATTGAACGTTTTGCTTGGCAGTGTAAGCTTAACGGTAAAATATTGCATATTTATACATACGTATGTATGTAAATCTATATATGTATGCATATATTTTTATGGGCACTTACTATGCATATTTATTGTTAAACAAATTCATTTTGCTCGATTCTCGATTGCATGCGCACGTTAGACTCTTTTTTTTGTTGGCATTTGAGGCGTTGTTTGATTTGTTTTCTGATGGGGTTACAAATGTTGCAATAATAACAACAAACGCAGCAACAGCAAGAACAATAATATATGACGTTGCCCTGGGCATTCACGTGGCTCCTGGTTCCATTTGTCCATTCGTAGGCATTGCTAGGCCAAAACTGCTGCTGCTCCTGCTCCTGTTCCACATGCTATTGTTTGCTGTTGTCGCCCACTTTCGCTTTCCGATCGATCTAACAATAATACAGTTTCAATCAAATTGCTTCTCAATTATTTGTTGTTGCTTTTAAACATACATACTTGAGCGCTGTTTGCATATGAGTCTCTGACTGTAACTGTGACTCTGACAAATGCGAATCCGACTCCGGCTGCGACACGCGATGCTCCATAACGGAGTTCGTTTAACAGCAACAACTTAACACTCAATTCACCTGAGCACTGCGAAACATCTCACTCACTGCACCAATCACATCCCTCAGCGGCAAGCTGGCGTCCGTTCAGAACGAAAATAATCGACGCCGCGCCATGCGAAAAGCCTGTGACTGTATTGAGTGTCTGAATGGAATTTCAGGTGAAGAGGTGGCGGAAAAGCGGAAACAGCGTCGTCGTTGTCGAAACGTGCCACAGTGCCTTCAGCAGCAACAAAGGAATCACAATCAGACGCAAACGGAGGAGGCTCATCCTGTGCGTGGCCACAAGCCAGTTATTGACCCATTAATCAAAAATAATTCCAGGGAACGCAACAAAGATAAGGATAAAGCAAAGCCTATGGCCGGTGAAAATGCGAACGCTCAGGATCGACGCATCTACGAACTGGATCAGAATGTTGAGCGTTATTTTGAAGTGCGTAAGGTAAGTACTGTTTGTGATCGTTATTGTTATCGATATCGAAAATACGAATTTGCATATGTATTATCAGCGCTTGGGCAAAGGCGCTTACGGCATTGTGTGGAAGGCCACGGACAAAAGGCAAAAGAACACGGTAGCACTTAAGAAAATCTACGATGCATTTCGTGATGAAACTGATGCACAACGCACATATCGCGAGGTATCCTTTTTACGTGCTTTTCGCCATCATCCCAACATTATTCGTTTATTGGATATATTTAAGTAAGTGCAATGCTTTAGCAACATTCTAATAACATTGGAAGGCATTGATTAAAAACGTTTACCCAATGCAGGGCTTCGAATGATTTGGACTTTTATTTGGTGTTCGAGTACATGGATAGTGATTTACACAATGTTATCAAAAAGGGTGACGTTCTTAAGGACATACACAAGCGATTTGTCATGTATCAGCTGATCAATGCCATCAAATACATGCACTCTGGCAACGTTATACACAGGGATCTGAAGCCAAGTAACATTCTTATTGATAACAAGTGCCGGTTAGTTAAGTTCTCCGCATGTCATCGATTTATTTTCATAATATCCCCTTTTTTGTAGGCTTAAAGTAGCTGATTTTGGATTAGCGCGTACTTTGTGCTCGCATCGACGTGGTAAAACTGAACACGATAGCAAAGATGATCTGAATAAAGAAGTCATGCTAACGGACTATGTGGCAACACGCTGGTATCGAGCACCCGAAATATTGGTCGCCAGTCGCAGGTAAATGTGCGGTTGAAAAAAAAGTGCGATACAAATTATTAATATTGCATATTCTGTAAAGATATACAAAGGGAATAGATATGTGGAGTCTGGGCTGCATACTGGCCGAGATGATACTTCAGAAACCGCTATTTCAGGGCTCCAGCACGATCAATCAGGTGTTATAAGTGGTTTGGTCTAAGAGGATTACACTAGGCAACAAGTTTTTTTTTTTAACGAAAGCTTCTAGAAATATGTTAAAGACTATTCAAAATACCACAAAGGGAAATATTAAAAAAAACTTGGTGCCTAGCGTATTATAATAAAGTACTGCTTTTAGTAACTATTTGTGTGTTTTTTGCAGATTGAAAAGATTGTGAATGCGTTGCCCGATGTGACAGAACGTGATATTGAATCGATTGGCGCCAGCTTTGGCTCAGCTCTGCTTAGCAAAAAGATTGTGCGAGATCGCCGTCACTCGCTGGACGAACTGATGCCCGGTTGCTGTGACGATGCTATGTCGCTGGTCAAGTCGCTGTTGGTTCTCGATCCGGATGGCCGTCTAACGGCCAAGGAGTCTATAGCCCATCCGTATGTGCTACGCTTTCGCAGCGCATCGGCAAATATGGAATTGCGCACAGATATCAAGCCGCCGCTCAATGATGATATACGCTATTGTGTGAAAGAGTATCGCAGCAGACTATACGAGTTGATATCACCCGAGTTGCGTGCCAGTGCACATCACAGCAGCTCCACCACCAAGACTTCGGTTTCAGTGAGCACCGAATCGCAGCAAGTTGCAGCGACACGAAGCATTCGATCCGTATCAAAATCCAGGTGAGTGAGATGGCAATAGTTATTTGTTTGGTGGCTTGTTTAGCGTGGCAGGATAAATGTTAGGTGTGCTATGTATGTGTGTGTGGGTGAGCTTCTCTAGCTGCTCGCTCGCTTTTTCAGATATCATTGCTCGTAGCATCGATGCACATCGTCAGCCAACCCAACGACAACAACATTGATGGCAGAAAAAACGAAAGAAAAAACCAACAAAAGTGAGCTGAAGAGATCAACCTTAAACTCAACCAACCAAAAAGCAAATTGATGCTCAACACAACCACCAAGAATGTATTTGCGAGTTTAAAAATAGTTAACTTTGTTACCGTTATTAAAACTGTGCTGTTGATTTCTAAGCGTATATAAATGTATAAAATTAATTGCTTTAAGTAAAGCTTTACAATTGTGTTAAAATATGTGTACATAGTCATGCAAAATCAAATGTTAAAGAATAAACATATCATTAACAAGCTAACGATATCGCCTGCGTGTGCCCTTTAAACAATCCACCAACGTCTCTTCGCCACTTGACTTGATTATTGCTCATCCAACTCCTTCCTCATAGTACATCGATGCCAATACCTACTGGCAAAACTTCACATGCAGCTGGACATTTAGATCATCTTGTTAAGCAAAGTGCATCTACTTCGACCAAAAGCTGTGTGGATGAACAGCAAAAGCAACAGCAGAGGCAACCGCAGAGGCAACAGCAACAGCAACAGCAGCAGCAGAGTTTACAAAAGAAACAACAACGACAACATCATCAGCAACAACAGCAACAACAGCAACATCAGCATTTGCAGCAACAACAGCAGCAAATACAGCAACAGCATCTGCAGCAACATATACATCAACAGCAAAAACAATTACTGCACCAGCAGCAGCAACAATTGCAACAACACCAACAGCAACAGCAACAGCAACAGCAACAACAGTTGCATCGTACCAAACACCATTACAAAGAACCCGCACACTTGCGTCGCACCGTTGCAACGGAAATGGCGCTGCGTCGAGAGCCGGTGGCAAAGACGGGTTCGCAACATAACGGCGGTAATTTGTGGCAGGCACCAGTTGCGTCACAGGCGCAGCCAGCAGCGCTGCGTCTGGGGATGGAACCGGTGCCTGTGTCCAATTCCGCACCCGATCCCGTCCCTTTACGCCTGTGCAAGCATATGCCGCCCACGACGCCAGTGCTGGAATCAGTTGGGGAGCAGGTGCGTACTCGCCCCTTGCCCAAGGAGCCCAAAGAGCGGCGTTTGGTCAAGGCGAAAAGTGTAACGGAGCAAGCTAAAAAGGAGCCAAAAGTGCCAGTAACGCAGCCAGCACAATCACCCCAAACTTTGGGCACAGGTGCAGTCTATTGTCATGGCCACAAGGTGAAGAACAATGATCGCACGGAATCAAATATTCATACAATGTTTGACAAATTGCATGTAGACCTGGATCAGAAGAAGCAACAGAAAAATGTGGTTGATGTATGGCATGATCAACAGCATCGCAGCGAGTTGCGACTCAAGGACAAAAAGAAATCCATACATCGGCAAGTGGCAAGCGAGAACAAAGAACTGACTACATCAACGGCATACTTTTGCTTCAAATCGCGACTAAGCCAACTGCAGCAGGAGATGGACAAGTGCAAGCGACAGATCTTCAACTATGTGCAGGACAATCAGCAGGTGCTACACGAGCACAGTCTGCGCGAACAGATTGAGCAATTGCTGCAATCATCGAAATCGACAACGACAACGACAACGACAGCGCCAACGACAACAACAAAAACGACACTAGCGCCAGCGCCACCGCCACTGCCATTGCCACTGCCACTGCCATCAGTTAAATCGCCGCAAAGCGATTCGGGTGTAGAAGTGGATGTGGTTGCAGCTGGCAGTGGCAGCAAGTCCAAGCTGGAGCGCGACAAACAAAGGCAGTTGCAATTGCGCGAATTTCTTGCACGAGACGAGAGCAATGCCAACGCCTACGAGTTGCCCGATCTGAACAATGTCTACAAGTCACGCAGCTGTCGTGTCCATGTGGCAAACGAAAAGCAAGCGCCGACATCGTCAATAATGTCCAAAAAGGGTGCTGGCGATGCCTGCGCTGGCCTAGTGAGCCAAAAGAAATCACGTCCCGAACCTCGAATGTATTCCAATTATTTTCCAGAACCAGCCGCACAGCAGCATGCTTTGCGAGATAAGCAGTCGAAGAAACGGTATGCTCACTATTCGGAACATGTGCGCATTCAGGAGGAAATTTTCTATGCCAGCTTCGATTCGAACAATGATGTGGAGCATCATGCAACTCGCAAGTAGCACACACATATACACATGTATATATATGTCGCATGCATATGAATAAATTATGAAATTAATAATAAAAAAAAATAAAAATAAATACCATGTTGAATTATACAAATAAATTAATCAATAAAATGTGCCATAGTTTCGTGTACAATCAAAAAAAAAAAAAAAGAAATTGTAGAATCCAACAAGATAGCAAGAAAGCACAGATTTAAATCTAGATTATTATCGATTACCTTGCTAGATTTTCATTGAGAAGTTTTTGTTTTATTAAGCATTGTTAATAATATGTAGTTAGTACCAGCAACAAGAAATAAATTTGTTTGTTTTAAACATAATATGTTTAAATATATATAGTAAATACTATTAAGTAAATATGTTAATTGAAAATTTGACTAGAAAGATTGAACACAATAAAGCTCTATTTATGTATATATATATTGATTTTTTTATATATGTATGTATGCATATCGAATGAAAGTTGATCTTTAATAATATAATACGATCAATTATAATAATAGTAAGAATTCTTCGGCCTGATCATTTTCTTATCTTTTTGGCTGTTTAGCTTAAGCATTAGGTATTAATAGTACACATGTATGTTATTAAGATCAATTACAAATGCACTTGCATAGTTCTAGTATATAGATACGATGAATATAAATTAATTATAATTACAACGACTGCTGCAGCGTTTAATATTTGACCTACATTGCTGTCTCTAGCTAATTAGGTTTGTATAAATTGGAATTACAATTTGTCTATTTGATTGGAAGCGGCGTGTATAAACGTTTTGCAACCGCATATTATATTTATGTAAAGGTTGTTGTTTTGTATATAGAAAAAGGATAGCAGTGATCCATTTGAGGATGTGGCAGCTGGGTAGCGGGTAGATGGAATGCAGCTGTTGCAGCTGCCACAGTTTTGGAAGACCCCAATCGATTGTTATGCACATTAAACGTTTGTTTCGAACGCATCTATCCGAGCCTTATGTTTTACGCTTCTGCTCCAACTGCTGCTGCGGCAGCTCCTCTTGCAGCTGCAGTATGTGCTCCAGTGGCTGCGGCTTGCCATCCTTGTCAATGAGCGCCGGCTGAACAATGCCATCTTTACGCAATTTCTCTAGTAAATTGACCAACTGCAGCGCCTCGTATTCCTTTTGCTCTTCGGACATGCCGTCGAGCGGATTGTGTTTGGGCTGTTCCACACAGCCCAATACTGGGTTAAAGGATTGCTGCTGCTGCTTGTACTCCTCGGTGTCGCTGTCCTCGCTGTCTGACGAATAGTCGATACCCTCAATGCGTCGGCAATCAAGAACGCCACGCTTGGCAAACAAGCCAGCCGCATTGCCATAGCCCGTATATTTGATCATGCGTCCCACATCTTCCTTGCATAGTACAAATAGCAGCTCGGCGGCAAGGTCTCGTAGTATCATGGCGGGCAGTGTTAGAAAGCGGCACAAATGATTGCGCAGCTCGTTGCCAATCTCTGGCCGCTTGCTCACATCCTTGAGTGGCGGCAATATTTCCATGCGCAAATAGTGACGCTGAATGCGATCGCTTCGCGCACATTTCACTAGCACTGTTAGCACGGGCGACAGCAGCTCGTGAGAGCTCGCCTCCGTTTCCTGCTGAGCAAGACCGCTGCGTAAATAGTCTAATAGAACAGCCAGGCAGCGCACGTTGCGCTTCTCAAAGCACAGGGCGCAGCACTTGCGTGGTTGCTGTGCGGCGCCAGCATCTTTCTCCGTTTCTGTATCTGCATCCACATTGCTGCACTTGAGCGTGAGCTCGCTGAGGCAACTGCTTGATATGTTTGTCAGCAGATTTATTGCATGTGTTACAACAGCGCGCTCTCGTTCTGTCGAGAGACTGCCAAAGCGTAGCAGCAGCTCTCGCAGCACGCCAGTTAAATGAAGACTTTGGATCTCATACTCGTTGGGACTCTTGTCCGGCGCACTGGTCACAGTAAACATTACCTTGAGCAGCTCACAGATAATGTTTAGCTGCTCGTCACTGGCGGCAACAGCAGAGTCGGCCAACTTATCGTCCAGCCATTTGGTCATGTAGGTGAGTCCATTGAGATCGATTTGGAGGCGTGTGCGCGCTGTTGGTTCGAGTGCGGTAAGTAGAAACAATAGCTTCATATCATAGTACTCCAGTGTGCACGGATAGCGAGTCGATGAGGCGCTGGCCAAACGCTTAACAATCGCATCGAGACAGGTTTTGTGGCGCAAACACTGACGCCGACAGTCAGCACTTTGGTAAACAAGGTTACAGAGGCATTTAAGTGATTCGGCAATAATTTTCGCCTGGTCATCGCTGAGTTGGGGTTCAGGTTCATCTTCGGTGTTGGTTTTTAAGCGTGCAAGTGATAACAAAATATCCAATTCCTCTAAAATAAAGTTCGTCTGGAGACTGAATTCATCACGGGTCAAAATGCGGATTGTGTTCAGGCATTTCGTGTGCATCGGCGCCAGCGTTGGATCATCGAGTATACCGAATATGGCCAGCCATAGGTCGTGCCATTGGTTGTCCGTGTGAAAGCTGTCAAAGGCCAGCAGATCCGCGTACTGCGGGCGTCGGCCAATTATGATAAGAGCTAATTAGTCACAACAATAAAATAAATCGTGCGTTCTGCAGTACCTTAGTATTAAACTGGCTGAGTATGTCATCGATGTGGGCGGTCTCCTTGCGTTCAAGTTGTTTCAGCTGCTCCGCATCCATGGTGTTTGCTAATTGAATTTCAATTTAATTAAATTTGTAGTTGCAATTGAATGTCAATAATCTGGAAGTACTAAAATATACTCAAAACAACTGCAAAAATACCAAAAAATGTTCGCCCACAGGTGTGACCAAGCGCACATGCCGAGCAGAAGAACATTTATAATACCAACAGCAGACCGAAAAATATATATAACACTTTACATCAATAAAAAATAAAATATAAACTAAAACTTTTTAATTGATTGGTTCACGCAAATGAAAAACAACATGCTTATAAATGACAATTCCATAATACATTGAGAATTATAACAATCGCTTGCAAAATACCATCAATTTATCGATAGCAATAGTTGATATAAAAAGTACCGTTAGGATTTGATTTACATTTTGCTGTTGCAGTTTTGGCAACGTATAAATAATGAATATATTTTATTACAAAAAATAGATATTTGTATACATTTATGCGTAGTATATGTTTGTTTTGATTGTGTAAAAATATAAATATATGATTGTATAAAATAATATTAAAGTAATCATTTGTGTTGGCTTTTGCTTGTTTGCATTTTCTTTTTGATTTTTCACTTAATTATTTATAGTTTTCGTAATTACATATGATAGTAGTCGACAAATTCGACGGATCTACGACGCCTATAGCAGATTGGATCCAATCTAACTGGCTTCCACTTCTTCTTTTTCTACAAAAATTTCGCGTAAATGCAGTAAGAAACACGTTGAAAAAGGAAAAGAGAGAAAAATAATAATAAACAATTAGAAATAAACGCTTGTAATAATATACATAAACATATGTAATAATTATACTAGCAATAATAATAATAAGAATTATGTAAAGAAAATGGAAGTGCAAATCAAACAGCCAAAGCCGTTAAATATAAATACTCAAAATCAAAATTGCTTAAAATGAATGATATACATGTATATATAAGTTTGACGTTGTAAATTTGTTCTATAAACTATGTATGTATTAAGCATATATGTATGTAGTAACCAAAGCATTTGTCGTACACATTACATGCATGCATATTTGAATAAAATAGTCAATTGGAATTTGATTGGCGGTGGCGCAGTCTTATATAGCATACAAACGGATCACTGAATATTGTGTGTAAGTGTGTGTGAGTGAACTACCACCAAATACAACATGCGTATATGTATATAAAGCGTACGACAGAATGAGATTGTTTTTTTTTTTGTATATACTATGTAAATAGTAGATGATGGAATGTGGTAAAAACGAGTGAGAGACACTTATTATAAACAACAAATGAATTATTATATCAAAAGACATATATGTATGCATAAATAAATTTTAACGGTTTAGTTGGGAATGCGTTTGAAAGCCTCGCAGCATGCATTTGTCAACGGTTACACTGGGCAGGTGCTTGAGCATTGATTTGTGTTTTTTTTCACTCTTCATTGTATTATTTTTTATCACTTGGGATGAGATTACTTTTCTTTTGAGCAGCACAACAGCGGTTAAAATGAAGCCAAGTAGCAGTTGGTTGTGTGTGTGTGTGTGTGTACGTGCATGTATGTGTTGTGTGAATGTGTGTGTGTACCATGTACCAACCAATGCCAAAACGAACTGAACTGAACTGGACTGGACTGGACCGGGCCGGGCCCGTACAGAGCAGCGCAGAGCAGAACACAAAACGCGGTTTTGATTTATGTATGTTGTAGGTATAAAAGTATATAATAGTTAAGAGTAATAGGAATATAGGAATTGTAGCAGTAGTTTTAGCAGCAGCAGGAGCAGTTTGTCATAGTGCATTGGCATTGGTACACAACAGCTTATACACATTTAGAACTACAACAACAACAGCAACAGCAAATAACAACAACAACAACACATCAACAACAATAATTGAAGTTTAACTAAACTGTAGCACTGGCCGGCGGCTGTGGAGCTGCTGGCGGTATTATGTTCGGTATGGCAACGACACAAGCGCCGGCACGTGGACTCAGCATGGACGTCAATTCATTCCAGCCATTGCGCACTGGATCATACTCCTCGACACTTTTGAGTGCAGTATTGCCATCGTAGCCGCCAACGGCAATCAAACGATCTCCAAGCAATGCACAGCCAATCGCATCGCGTCCCAAAGCCAGCGAACAAATCTGTTAGGGTCATAGTAAAATGCATTAGCGGCTAGATTATTGTTTAGAATTGGAATAAGGTTTACCAGGGTCCAGGTATCTGTGGCTGGATCATAACGTTCAACAGTTTCAGTGCGATATACCATCGGATTGCTTGCGGGACAATCGTGTCCACCCAAGGCATAGAGAAAGCCATTTGCAACAGCCACCTAAAGCGGTTAAATACAATCTTATAGGCGAACAGAATATAGATTTTAGGTTAATGCTTACACCAACGCCGCCGCGACGTCGATTCATTGGCGCCAAAAGGCTCCATTTGTTGGTGTGCGGATCATAGCATTCGATAGACCGATGACAGACAGAACCATCGCGTCCACCTACAGCATAGAGACGACCGCCCAGCACCGCAACGCCAGCAGTTGAACGCATTGATGACATGGGCGCCACATAGCTCCAGGTGCGCGCACTCGGATCCCAGCTGCAAGTATATAATGCGATTTAAAAAACTTCTAAATAATAAAAGAGACAGAAAAAGAGAGCAGCTTTGAAGCTTACCGCTCAACAGTGTTCAGGTAGCTCCAGCCATCGTGTCCACCAACCGCATAAAGCGGCCCCTCCAGCACTGCAACGCCCAGTCCATGACGCGGCGTTGCCATTGGATTGAGTGGCACCCAGGCCATTGTATTTAGATCAAGGCTGTCCACAGTGTGCAATGTCTTGAGACCATCACGCCCGCCAACGAAAATCAATTTGTCCTCCATGACAGCGGCGCCAAATTGCAAACGGCGAACCGTCATGTGCTTCCACTGCGTCCACTTGTCCAAGCGCGGACAATACCTCTCAATGGTGATGGCGCCCTTGTGTGCATCCATGCCGCCCACGGCCAGCAGTCGGCCAACAGTCGATTTGCGCGGTGTGGTTCTTTCGGTGGCAATGCGTGAACGACGCTCGGGCATTAGATGCCATTTAAGCGCCTCCATTACCAGTTGTTGGCACTCGTTGCTGCTGCACACGCTCTCCACATGATCCATAATGAACGATGGCTGCAACAGTGGCAGACGCACCAAGGCGAGTAGCTCGGCAATATGCTTCTCACGATTGGGCGCATCGTGGCGCACCCACGACATTAGGCTGTGGAACACATCCTGCTCGGATGGCACATTGAGATCATCGCTGCACAGCAGCTTGCCCAACTGATCGGCATTCAGTTGAAAGAACTCCTGATTCTGACATACCTGCATAAAATACTGACAGGTATACGCCTGCGCCAAGCGCAGCAACGTTGTACAGCTCTGCTGCTCCGCAAAGAATGCAAAGCCCAGACAGTTGGATGGGTGCAGTTGGCGTGCCAGAAAATTGCAGCATGCCGTCACCACCGATGTCAGCTGCAGCAGACAGGCTGTGGCCAGCAGCGTTTCGACCGTATCTTCGCGCAGCTCTATGAATCCCGTATAGCAGTACTGCACAAGCAGCTGCAGTGCATCACCATGTACCTCACCCAGGGTAACATCGTTCTCCTTGGTCTCGCGCAGCGAACCCGTAAACATTGCCGAAAAATACGCACTCGACGCTGATAGCACCAAGCGATGTGCGGGCACCCTGTGCAAGGGAAGAGAAAAAAAGTTTGTTATGCGTAAAATATAACAATTGACTGTAATTACCATAAAAGATTTGTTTATTAAAGCATTTTGACTAATATATACGCAACAGTAAAAAATTTAATTCAATTGATTGAAGTAACAGTTTTAAATGGCAAACGCGCATATTGCAAATGGGTTGTTCAACTTGTCTCTAAGTTGTCAATGTGTAAGCAAAACAAACTAACTATGAGCCACAGTGCAAAGCACACACATACACATACAATAATCAGTTGATTTACTCACTCACTCTCTCAGTCGATCGAAAGAGTTCACCCGCCCACGAGAGCAAAACAGAGAGAGAGAGAGAGATTGTGCTGCTAACCGCAATTAGTGTGAAGCGTTGAGTTTACTGTTGGAATTGCGTTGCTGCTTCGACCGCTGCAGCAGCGTGTGATGCTGGTGGACTGGTGTACACGAATGCGAATGCGACATAGAGACAAAGAACCGAGTGAAGTGCGCTAAAGTGAAGGTCAGACGTATGTATGGCCCGGCCTGAATTGCTAATGAGCCAAATAGGTTGCAATGGCAAGAGGATGTTAATGGAATCGGAGGGGGGGGGGGGGAGGGGGGCGGTTGTGAGCGCGAGGTTTTTAAGAGAAATTGCTTTTGCGCATTGCAACAACTTTCCATTCTTTGTCTACTTTAACTTTAACTGTGTGCATGGGTATTTGTGTGTGTGTGTGTGTTTTTCTGTATATGTATTTTCGTCCACTTACCGTTTGCCATCGATGCCAGCGATGAGCACCACATCGCAAAGCTGCTGGCTGTCCACATATAGTTGCATCCGCTTTAATACACTATCCGCATGATCGCGACAGCGAAAGAACTCTTCCTGGCTGCCAGCGGAATTGAGGCTTACCAGACTATAGTCTCGGGATAAAGACTCCAATGTGTTTTCGGCCATCATTGATATGTGGCCCGATGTTGAGGCTGTTGAATCTCGACTGGGACTCTCTTTTTGGTTTGCATTCACATTCACAGAGGACATTTTGTTGTATTCCTTGTGTATTGATTATTTATTGGTCTGCGGTTAGTTGTTAGCTTCCTAGTTGTTGTTGTTGTTATTGTTTTTTATTCATTCCTCTCAATGCATCGCAATTATTGCACTTTGCAGTTGCAGCAGCAGCAGCAGCTTTTTCTTGCTTACTGGCGACGCGTACACGTCTGCGTTGTTTAACTGACTGTTGGGCTCTTGTTGTTGTTATGAAGCGTGGTAAGCTGTTGCTTTGTTTAGTTGCACTTGCACTCACACGCACCCATACTTGCATTAACAGTCACACACACACATACATATGCACACACATGTACATAGCAACTCCAACTATAACAGCGAAACGCCGTCGTCGCTGTCAACGTTGTGTATCGTCGCCCTCTCGCTGTCAACAAACAACTGCGAATTTTACAGCAACGCACATATACAATGTACACACAGACGGGGAAAAGACTGTCGCAGTTGGCGTCGCTGCTACTGGTCGCGTCGCGCAGACAAAGAACTTTTACTGCGTCCGGATCTGCTGCGCTGTTGTTGGTGCTTTGTTTTTGCATTTACTGCAATTGCCATTACACAGGAAATACATTCATAATTACTGACAATTGCGTACTGAAACTTTATCCGTGACTAAGCATAATAACGAACGCACTTTACACATTATTAAAAAAAAAAACAAACTGAACTCACTGCCTATTTATGTATTAAATTTATTTTGGCACACAGCAGTAGACCAACAACAATCGTAATAATAATAACAGCGTTTGATGTTTTCATTTTGCTTGCTGTCGTCACAGGTTACGACGGCGTTGCCAACCAAAGCTCGACTGTCGCTGATAACTGGGGCTCTGCAAATGGCGTTGCCACAGTTTTAAAAGCGTTTATCAATGCGCGCAATTGAACACCTTTCAAATTTCACTTGCTAAAATTTCGTATGCTTTTATTAGTAACGTTTAAAGTATTGTTTTATTGTAACACAGCTTAGTTTGCCTTCTTTATTGGTTGGGGTATGCCCACAGTGAACTTCGAGAGATTTTCCAAGAACTCAATGTACAGGGCATGCTCGCGTGCAGTAGCCAAATCGGATAATTTTTTGGCAAAGTCATGTGTGATGCCCTTCTCTTCAAGCATCTCCAAAATCATGATTTGCAAATTGTCATCGATAAGGGATGCGTCAATAGTGAAGCAGCTATCATTCCAACCGTTGCAGTACAGTGATAGATCTTGTATCTCAAACACTTCATTTTCGAGAGGCTGCTGATCCATTAAATCCAACTCTGCATCCGCATCCTCAAAAGCCGTTGGCTTGAATACACAAAATATGGAAAGAAGCAAGTTATTTCGTTTGATCAACACCTCAAATTTGGGAACACTGCGCACTGGAGCCAGCACGCCCGTTTCATCACTACGACGTGGCACACTCTTGCTAACATTGAAAAATATGTTAATCCGCTCGCCACTCGTCTGCCTAATTAGTTCCACCTTGGAACCGGAAAAGTGTGCCGTAAAGCCATCAACAATGCACGGCGACTCCAGATGCAATTGAACACGACGCTCCTCCAGGATTTCGCCCGTAACAAACTCGACCAAGTTGCGCTGCGATGGGGTCAACTCATTTGGATCCAGAACTTCCTGCTCTTGCGGCAATGGCTTTTGTACAGCATCAGCTTTGGAATTCTGCAACTGAGTGACAGCCACCGAAATTGAACGTTTCATGTTGGCAAAAGGATAGTTGACGAATGCGCTTTGACACAATTTAAGCATCTTTAAAAAGTTCGACATTATTGCACACGAAATATTTTTTTTTTGGAAACCCGAAACTTTTTTTTTCGTAGAGTAGCAGAAAAATTGTGTTTTGTTAAAAGGCAAACGCTTAGTCAACAAACGAATGACTTTGGCAGCACAAAACTCCAAGCCTGCTTGGGTTAATTCTAAAATATCCAACTTTTTAGCTGCGATTACGATTTTGGCACTTTAATTTTTAGTTCTCTTACTCTTTTTGGCGCTTGTGAGCGTGTTTTGTTTTAGTTTTTTTTTTTAATTGTGTGCATGATTGAGTTTTAAGGCCAGAGACAGCAGTCATTTATATTCTATATTAGAATACGTATAATAGGCACACAAAGTGCAAATAAGTAGATTAACAAAGAGTGTGGAGGAGCAAATTGATACAACAAGTATAATAATAGCATACATATATGTTACTACATACAAATAATAATAAACGTGAGTTCTATATGCATATGTGCGATATTGAGTGCGTGCGCTTTAAAAATAAAGGAATGCTAATTAGTTGGGCGAGGTATTGCGTTTTGGCGTCGATGGCGGTAAATCCATTGTCTTGCACACCCAACCCGATATGTCGACATCCTCCACCTCCGCTCGACGTATCCATGGATGGCTCTGTTAAGTAGCAAATGCGAGTGCATCAGAATGGCATTCAAATATCTATATGAATGATAAATATGATTTTTTACTTACAAGCAATGTCTTGAGATCGGCACGCTCATCCGGCTGCTTTTTGAGGCATATGTCGACAAAATCCTTGAATTCATTTGAAAATATTTTGTGTTCCAGCTTGGGAGGTGGCTCATTAACAATATAGTCAAGCAGCTCGAATATTGCCATCACTTTGGGCTCCAGTGTCGCTTGGCTGCCATCTTCATTGGCATTCTCCGCAAATATGGTTTCCAGCGCAGAGGCTTCTGGCGGCGGGATTGGGTACATACCGATTGCCATCTCAACTAGCGATAGACCCAGCGACCATATATCCGACTGTACCGAATAATGTGTGCCCTGCAATCGTTCCGGCTGCAATAACATTATCACATGAAATTCATAGTTACTATTAGATACATTTGTTTTAAGGTACATCATATTAATGATTAATTAAACAATTGTACAAAAAAATAATGGAATATGTATATGAATATTTGCAAAGGAAAATAAGTTTTGTTATATAAAGACTAGTTGTCGATCGAAAATAAGAATATATTAAATAATAATAGAAAATAATAATGATACGTAACCGACTTATATATTGATAAACATTTATTCTAGTTTTCGAGCGACCACTAGCCACAAATAAAATTGGGGTAAGACAACTGACCGACATGTAGCTGCGTGTGCCGACAAATGAGTTGGCCATCGAATCAATTAGCTGACCCGAAACGCCGAAATCACAGATTTTGATCTCGCCGCTACTGTTGACGAGTATATTGCTGGGTTTCACATCTCGATGAATGATTGCATGCTTGTCGCGCAGATAGCTTAGACCCTTTAGCACCGCCAGCGTGATGCGTCCAAGTATTGATTCGGGTATGCGTCCGGCACGCTTTAGAATGAGATCGAGAGAGCCGCCGTCCATGTATTCCATGCAAATGCTTATCTCGCCATCACTATAGAAGGCACCATAGAAGCCAACAATGTGCGCAAAATTGCATTCGTGTAGTACTTTTAGCTCGCGGAGAATTTGCTTCTTGATTGCTGGTTTCACCTCCAAGTGGATAAGTTTCCTTGCCATAATTAGATGTGTTTGGGTGTGCCGCACTTTCATTACAACGCCGCCGTTGCCCGAGCCAAGTTCACCCAACTTTTCCAAATCCTCTTCGCTCAGTTCGCCAATCTTTTCCTTTTGGCTAAGAAATACCTTGATTCGTTTGCGTTCGGTGTCGTCCATGTCAAGGCCTTCCAACGTCTCGGTTAAAGCATCAATGCTTGATGCCTTTGGCTTCCCCAGCAAGCTGTGTGTTCTTGAATTTAACTTTTAATGAATTTTTGCAGTACAAAACGAAAAGTGGCAAAAACATTTCTATTTTTTTTTTTTTGGGAGTCTTTAAGGATTGGCCGGGGTGAGCTTGAATAGGTGTTAGTGGGAATACCACAGACAAGCACACACACACGTATACTCAGTGGCCGCTTGAAAATGAGGACGCCCATACTCATATTTGTATGCACGCATTTGGAAAAAGAACTTAAATTGCTAAATTTCAATAAAACAATTATTTTTAAAAGCCTTCATACATTGAGCAACAGAAAACATTTAATTTATAATATTGCAAAGTGTATTGAATCGAAAGCAATTTGGATGTAAAGCTCAACAGGACTTTTAGCATTTGGAACTATTCGCAGATTCGAAACACCTGGGGGAATCGAATCGTTCTAATTTGCGAGCGACCAATGTGTATACATACATACATATATGCCTGCAGGTGTGTGTGTGTGTGTTTATGTGTGTTTATCTTTATGTGTTCGTATTGTGTGCGTCATTTTGGCAAGCAATAATAACAACAATAACAATATGAACAGCAATTTTCTGTATAAGGTTTAAACTTAAAAATGTTGGAAGGGATCTTAAAAATGGAACAAATTTATGTACAAATACATGTACATATACATATAGAGAACAAAAATCATATTTACTCTGTTCCCGAAGGCGTTTTGAATGGTGGTGTTGGCGCCACCTGTGTGGAAGCAACAGCTGCATCCACATTTACCGGCGGCAACACCAAGTTAAGTTTATTCTTCGACATCTTGCCCAACATGCACGCAGCAAAAGAAATAACTCGTGAACGGTCGTGCGTCGCCGACGTTGCTAAGGATGGGGAAGCCGGGAAACTGTCGTTTTGACACCAATAAAATAAATGTTGTTGACAACTGTGTGATCGATTTCCAATTAGTGTTTGTTGTTTGTTGAAAAAAACTTAAATTGCGAATTTAGCCGCAAGTCTTGCAAATGTTAATATTAGCGATGTGATGACAATTCGATTACTGACCGAATCGGCTCATCGCTAACAGCCATCGATAAAAAAGATAACTTGCTCTTATACGATGATATCTATCGGTAAATATGAATGAGAAATGGTGAATGGCAAATACAAGCTGCAATTTTATGTTATTGTTATTTGCAAGTCTCCAAAAGCCGCGCAACGTGACCTTGCATTTCGTTACAGAATCGAATACTGGCGCCCCGCAATGAAGAGTCTACTGGTGCCGCTTAACGGCGCCAGTGGTGAGCCAAGCACCACCAGCTGCAACTTTCACAAAGATGCCCTGCTAGGCTTTGCTCTCGAACTGCCCGATGAGCAACTGGACAGCGCTGTAATCCAGCTGCAAGCGGCTGCAGCCGAACAACAGCAGCAAAATAACCTCCATAATGCCAACAACACTAGCAACACCAATAGCAACAATAATAGCAATAGCGGCGACTATCATCAATCTCTGCTGAATTGCGTGGATCTGTTGCCGCCTGCAGTCCCACCACCAGATCTTTCAGAATGCTATACATTTGATGGCGAAGCCGCCGCCACTGAGATGGTTAATGTGGCAAACAAAGACTGCGACTCACTGGCCAAGCTAGCCTACAATTTATATCGTCTGGCCAAGGAAGATCACATTGTTATCGATCGGTAAGTAGTGTAAACTAGCCAAATACCAATAGCAGGCCAAAACAATAATGCTTAATTTTGTATTGCAGCAAACGCAATGAAGTTGTGCGCACCGATGCAATGACCAATCAAAAGACCATCTATCGCTGCATGGATCCTGTGGGCATGGGCATGTATCCAGCTAACTGCACTCGTTCATCTTCTTCCTTCAAGGTGAGCCGTGCACGAAAACGAACCTCGACTGCAGCCGCAGCAGGCACAGTGTCAACCAGTGAACTGGGACAATCATTAAGTGAACCAATGCTTGCCTTTGATTCCGACGCAGTGACACGCACGCGTTCCGGACGCATTATACGTTCCGCCATGCCCCAGCGGGCAACAGCAACAGTTTCCGCTCCATCGCCTGCAGCAGCAGCCCCAAGCTCGTCCCAGATGTTGGAAATGCTTGTTGCAGATCTAAGAGACAAAGACTATCGTGCACCACCAGAGTTGCATATAACAACCCCGCCACCAGCAGTGGAGATGCAGAAGGAGCGCGCTGTGCCACAAAATGCAATCTGTCCAGGCTGCAATAAGATATTTTTGGGTCGCCGTTTGCAGCGCCATTTTGTCAAGTTTCCCGAGCATATGCCCAGTGCAATTGCAGCGCGACAGCAACAAGCACAACATGAGCACCAGCAACAGCAGCTACAACAACAACAACAGCATCAGCAGTTACAACAGCAACAAATGCCACAAATGAATGTGCCAACACTGTTTGGACTTCTCACAGCCCAGCTGCAGCGTCACAGCCACCTGAGCGAAGATCAGCGTGCCGATCTCTTTTTGCATGAGCTAACGGACTTTGTGGAGCAACTGCAGCTGCGCAGCACACGCCTCATACGCAACACATCCGGCTTGCATTTTATTAATGCGCGCATTGCACGCGTTCTGGGCATACCCGAGGGTCAGTATGCGTTGGACATGTCGGCAATGGAATCGGCCCAAGCGCCGACACCGGAACCAGAGTTACAACAGTTGTTGCACAGCAGCGCTGTGTCCAGCACACGCAATTTGGTCGACTATCCGGGTCTGAGCATGTCGCTCGATGACACGCTAACGGATGAGGCCGCTCAGCGTTTGAATCTATCTGCTGGTGGCAAATTATTGCCACCATCTGAGGAGAGTCTGTTGCGCAACGTTGGTGATCTGATGCAGCCACCGGTGGCTGTGGCAGCGCCTACCGTTGATCATGGCACAGGCGCAATGTTGCCGCATTATGATCATGCCAGCGATAATGCGGTCGAAGCTCTAAGTATGAAGGAGACGCCCAATGCTGCTATTCTGGATCTCAATGTTGATTACTTTAAGTTCAACAACTAGTGAGAAAACATTAACGTTTATTATTTACTCATGATTATACAAAGTATTTATATGCAATGAATGTACAAAGCTTTAAACAATCTTAATTTAGCTTGAAACTTAACTATAGGAAATACTTTTTTCACTTGTCGAATTGTTGAAGAAACTGAAATATGTACACAATTAGCTAGTAGCATAAACATTTGCGTGAAGAGAATTTATTTGGTTTTGAAAACTATTTTCGCAAAAGTTTTTTTTTATTCAAATTCCTCGAATTGTAATTTATGTACAAATAAATACAAGAAATTTTCTTTAATTTGACCTCACTCAATCAATCAATTACTTACAAATCGTATTCCAAACTAAAATTAAGCTGATTTATGTTTGAAAAAGTTAAAAATTAGGTCATTGTTGCTTTGGTTCATGCCACAGAAGAATTGCAGGCACATTCGGGTATCAAAATTGAAATGAATTCAAATGAAAAGTCACAATTTTGCCAAATCAATTTTGGCGAATCTCGTTTTTTCATGTTGGCAAACATTGTTAACATGCCACGCCCACACATACGTGCAACCAAAACGCATTAAGCGCCAATTGCTGTTGCACTCGCTGACAATTCAATTTTGCAGTCATATTTGCCTAAGGTCAATATGCTTTAAGCTGATGAGCTGCGATTTGGATTGAATTCGAATTGCGAGCAGTATAAATGGAAGTTGCGTGTTGGATGGCACGATTAGTGCAATGATGAAGTTTCACGGGGATAGCAAAGTACAGAAAGGAGGCCAACTGATGACCCATAAGGAGCAGCAGAGTCACAGTGATGACTCGCTTGATGAACAGCAGTCCATGTGTAGTCGCGAGGCGGCGAAGAGGAGCATTAAGTATTATCTTAGGAATAGCTCTCTGCATGGTCTCAAGTATATAGCTGAGGAGAGAATAACGAATTCGGAGCGGTATGTTGAAGAAAGGTTTTTTTTTTGCTAAGTTTTTCCAAATCATATTTGAATTTTGAATTCTGCCAGTGTTTTCTTTGGCATATCCTTTGTGGGTGTTGTTATACTTTCGGGCTTTTTCATTTCGAACATCTATATCAAGTGGAGCGCCTCACCCATTATAATCTCGACAAGCGCCAAGCAGCTGCTCACCAGCAATATGCCCTTTCCGGCCATCACCATCTGTAATCTTAACCAGGCACTGCGCAGTCGTGTCCAACGCATTTCACGGTGCGTCCTATCAAATCTTGTTGAATCTTTTATGAGTACCTTATGTTTTGTGCCTTTGAACACATAGTTCCAGCAGCAATTACTCGCTGTTGATGAGTCTGTGCAACAAGGGTGATGACCAGACCATCACCTATGTCGGCACCTGGACGTACTTCAAGGCCCTGCTGGTGGAGGTGGCACAGCCCTGCGATGAGATGCTGCTGCACTGCAGCTTTGGCTCTCGCAAAGAAAAATGCTCTTTGATCTTTAACTCGATACTGACGGATGACGGACTGTGCTGCACCTTCAATGCACTCGATCCGATCTATCTATTTCGCAATTATTCGGATGATGTGCGCATTGAGCCGGCATCGGAGAATGGACGTTTCGAGCCCATTGACTGGACGCCTGAAAAGGGTTATGCCAAAAAGCTGCCAGAGTTTTATTATCCTCGAACCTCGGGTGGCACAGGCAGTCGCATGGGTCTGACCGTGGTATTGAATGCCTCAACGGCCGAATACTATTGCACCAAGTCCATGGGCAATGGCTTTAAGGTAAGCTAACATATATAAAAAAAAAACCTATAGCAAGTACGCTTAGTAGGGATCAATCAATTAGGTACTGGTACACAATCCCGCCGAGCTGCCCAAGGTAAGCAACTACGGCTTTGTGGTCAGTTCGGGCCGTGAGGCACGCATACCCATTGAGCCCGTTTATGAGGATGCCACGGCCAGCATAAGATCGATTAAGAAATCGGTACGTCGCTGCCTCTTCTCGGATGAGAATGATCTGGCCTACTATCGCACCTATTCGCGCAAGAACTGTGAGCTGGAGTGCGAGGCGAAACTGTTGCTGCGAGACTGTAGCTGCGTCCTGTACTATCTGCCCCGGATTGATCCGGCTGCACGCGTTTGCGGGCCCAACGACAACAACTGCACGAATCGTGTCCAAACCGAAATAGAATCATCCAAAACGAATCTGTCCTGCGAGAACTGTTGGCCCGGCTGCTTTGAGCTGACCTACAAATCGACCATGTCCAGCTCAACGATTGTCGGTGGTCCCAACTATCAGAGCGGTGAGGATTTGCCCGAGCATCTCTTCAATACAACGCGCAATGGCGAGGACACCGATCTATCCATACTACATTTCTACTATCTGCACAATAACTTTCGCAGCACTACCAAATCGGAAATGTTCGGTTTCACCGAGTTCTTGTGTGAGTAGCGTAAAAAACAGGGCAGCGACCTTGTAGTTTGAGCCATGATTTTCACTTACAGCCAACACTGGTGGCCTACTGGGTCTCTTCATGGGCTTCAGCATCTTTTCGGTAATCGAGATCGTCTACTATGTGACACTGCGTCCGTATTGTGCCTCCCGCACGCTACGACAGCGCAGGCAACGCAGACAGACGCAGCTCTCGTGGCTGACTCCGGTGCGTGGGCCGCAACGACAACGACAACGACGACGACGCCTTATGCCGATGCAAACACGTCCGCCGCCGTACAGCCAGCTGCAGCATGGAATCAACGGCGGCTGCATGGAGCGCAAGAAGCCGAAACTGTGGCAAACGTTGCGCGGATTGCGTGATCCCCTTGTCTATCCGTATGTGGATTAGGCTGTTGCTGTTATTGTTTACGCACAGTTAATGAGCGTATAGAATGCAACGGACGTGGCCGCAAGCTGAATAAATAAACCAAGGCACGCTAAGAGGTTAATGAACGCGGCCATTAAGTGGATTGGCATTCTTGCTCTCTTTTGAAACCGGAAGCCGCTGCGCCCTGACGCTGGCCAATTTGAAGTTGGCCATCAAATGGCGCTAATCGCTAATCACTAATTGCCACGCGACTTTAATTTCAATAAGTTAACTGCCATTGAAGCTTAATTCTTTTGTCAACTGATTGGTAACTTAATATTGTTAACTTAAGTAACATCAAAATATGACCTTGAACACGATGTATATTTTAAAGTAGAAAGCGCAAAAGTGTATTGAAAATTCGTTGATTCGCTTGTTAGACGTTTGCCTTTGTGTGTCTGTGTTGTAAATTAATGATTAGAAATGAAATTTGTGGCTGGTGGCCAGAGCCCAAAATGGCAACTGGCTAAAAGCGTCGCACTGATGTCACTTCATAGCCAACTATTTGGAAACGAAGTGCGTTCTTATTACACACACACACACACACACACATAGACACACACAATAGCAATAATATTATTAGCTATAGGAACTTTTATGAGCCAAGGCGCGTCTGAGTGCGTGTTGGGTGGCAAGTGTCACAAGTCAACAAGCCACAAGTCGCATGCTGTCCCGTCCATGTCAAGTGGCCAAATGGCTGCCGCTGGGCATCACAAATTCTTCATCAGCTCTTTACGCATACACTGAGCTTAATTGTGTGTTACTTTTAATACATTTTTCAAGTTATAACACTTTTTTAATTGATTACGAAGCAAAAACACTTAAACTATTTTTTCTCTCAGTGTAGACAACTGGAATAAGTGGCCATATGTGGCATTGGTTTTTGTTGTTGTTGTTTTTGGTGGGCAATTCCGCAGCATTTTATGCGTTGAGGCAGCTGGAAAATCTCAAATCGCGCCCAGTTTAACACAATGTAGTCGTCATAGGCGGCGTATACGCGATCTACATTGCTGTCAGGTTGCGGCAGCAGCGGCTGTAAATGTAAACAAACAAATGGCGTGGCAACAATCAGGCCCAAATCATATTGTAGGTGTGTGAGTAAAAAGATTATCTCTTGGCCTTTTACACATTCGTTTTATGTAGTTTTTTGTTTTGTTTTGTTTTGTTTTTTTTTCCCCGTTTTCGTTGGCTGTGATTCATTCACACCACAGCGACGGCAACGGCAACAGCAGCATCCAGCAACAACAAAGACATGTGGTCTCTGGAAGATCTCTGGAATAGACTGTAGAGGCGAGACATCCACGTCAACGTTTGCCAGATGCTCTGCCCCACATGAGAAATAGTGCTAAAAACAAAAGCCATTAAAAAAAATAATGTCACAAAAAAATTAAATCATTTTTGTTTATTTAGTGTAAGAGTTTTATACATTGTTCGTTATTTTGTACAAGAACTATTGTCATATGGCTTTTGACTGTATGTGAATGCGTGAGCTAAGACAAAGGTTTAAATATTTATTATACATATTACGCATACGCTCTGCATTTAATACTTGATTTTCTTACTAAGCACACAAATTGATTAACAAAACGCAGCAGCATTTAATTGTTGTTGTTGTTGTTGCTGTTGCTTCTTGTACTTTTGTATGTTTATGCTAAGCAATAGGAAGCAGAAACAGAACAACAACAACGGCAATGACGCTCTGCCACGTGGGTGGATGGGATTGTGACGCTACAGCCCTCTGCCGCAGTCGGTTTTTGTTGTGGTCTTTGGTATCTGGTCTCTGGTCTCTGGTCTCGGTTCTCGGTTCTCGTGTCTCTGGTCTCGGGTCTGTGAGCATCCTCAGCGGAAATGGAAATTCAGTTAGACATTGAACGTTGCGCGTCGAGCTGTGAATACGCTTAAACAGAAACTTAAAAAACTCACCTGGGCCACATCCAACCACCCCCTGGCTCAGCTCAACTCAGCTCTATTCACTGCAGATTCATTCATCACTTCAAGTGCTGATCCTCTTCTGCTCTTGTTTGTTTACGTGTGTGTTTTTTGTTGTTTGGTTTGTGTTTTTTTTTTTGTTGTTGTTCTTGCTGCTTCGTGGATACGCATAAACATTGGCAACATTTAGCGCGAAAAGTGTTTGCAGCTGTTTTGGATTTGCAACAACTGCAGCAGCAACAGCAACAGCAACAACAACAACGACAAGAACGAAGCTCTCTCTGGCAGAACAATAACAATAATAAGAAAAGTTTGCAAATGCATTCCACGGCATGCGGCGTTGGCGCCTCCGCCACAAATCTAGCAACGTTTCAAACGTAAGTACATATATATATATATATAAATATTGGCTGCCAAAAGCGGAACTGCTATAAGTAGCATTTTCTGTGGAAAATCCAAAGCAATTCATACAAAATACCTGGAAAACTTGAATAAAACTGAGAACCTGTGCCAGTTGCAAAGCAGAGCATTTGCAATTTAGGTAATCAAGTAATAACTCATTACTATGTATGCAACATTTCACTGCTTTCGCATAGGTTTTGCCATTTTAAGCGCTTTTGTTGCTTGTTTATGTTGGAATCAAAGTTTTTGACTTTTATTGACAGATTGTGAATGAAAATAATATTCACAGCCACTAAATAACAAAGTGTTCTATAAGTTAGGCAATAGCCATTCGATTAAACATTCAAAAAAAGGGAAAATAAATTATTTGATTGGTTATATAGTGCTTAAGTGCTATCTTGTGGTTGCTTGCCACTTGCTGTCGGGCCATAAAGCATTTACTTATGGCCAAGAATGCCGTTCAATAGACCACAGATAATCCATCAAAGTGAGCTAAAGACAAACAAAAGGGAACACTTCAAAAAAATCAAAATAAATAAAATAAAAGAGAGTTTTTCTTCGAATTTTCTTTACGCAAATTTTACGCAACTTCATTTGAGAAAGTCATAAAAAATAAATATTATATAGTTATTTTGCTCAGTGTAGTGAAACTGTTGGCTCACACGCGCTGCCTCTGTGTGTGTGTGTGTGGGGGGGGGGGGGGAGTAGGGGTAAAGTAACTGAGAAGAAAAAGATGCGCGGTTTTGTTGTAAACAAATTTCTTTCTGTGTGTGTGTGTGTGTGTGTTGATGCCTCTTTGCCGATGTGTGTCAGACACAACTGAAAATAGTTGCAGGATGATGAACATAGCGACATGAGGGGTTGGCGGGGTGGCAAACGGGCCACATGAAAGCGCAACAGAAGCATGCAACAACAACAACAACAACAAGCTATTCAAAAGTGGAGCACTTAAAAAATGTTTCCTCAACTAATTAATGTGAATTCTAAGTACACACACACACACACATACTTATAGAATGCTGACAGACAGCTGCGTTTTTTTTTGTTATGTTGGTGGGGGAGGGGGGGGGGGGGTAAGGGTTGCGGCATAATTTATAAGCTGCATTTAATGTGTATGGTGTCGACAAAAGTCTTTGACAAACTGTTGCATGCCCCTTTTGCCGCTCATCTCCAGCTGCCGCTCCCAATCCCGCCATAAGCCGCTGTAAACCTGTCTGCCACACATCTAAGTGAGGCCAAGGGCAGCAGCAGCTGACGTCACCAGCAGCAACGCACTGTTGCAGTTGCAGCAATAATCGATAACGCCCACTAACAAATCCGAAAAGCCATTTTTCTCTCGCTTTACTCGCCATAGACTTGCAAATACTCTACAATCATCAGTTTATCATTAAACGTAGCGCATCTTAGCGACTCTTAACTGTGAGTTACGCCTTGTTAGCCATTAGGTAAACGCTACACCCACTAAAGCCACAAGACAACGTCCCACATACTTAAACCAAGTCTTATTCAAATGTGGTTAAATTGACTTGATGACAACGAGAAATTGGTTGCCTTTAAATGGCAAAGCGGTAGCCAAAGTTGGTTTCAAATGCTCTACGCATCTTTATTGATTCATTGACTGGTTGCAGTGAGTGTGAAATAACTGTTATTAGCAGCGTCTCCACCTGCGCCGAGCCATACATAAGCAACTGGCACAGCGGCAACTGTTGCTGCTGCAGTTGACAATTTGTGCAATTTGTTGACACACATTTCAATGATTTGTTTTTTGGTTTTTGTGTGTGTTTTGTGTGCGTTTTGTGTGCGTTTTGTTTGCGTTTTGTTTGCGAATCGCGCACGCCATCGACATGCTTCTGTAAGCCGATCCAGCTTTTGTCTTATCACTGCAACGGAAATCTGAGGACGCCCACCAGCATTGCATGAGCCGGATGCAACAGCAACGTCATCACCTATGATCTCAACTGCAACATTAAATGTTGATTATTACAAAATGTTCAAATTTCTAAACTTCTAACTTCTAAAACGCTTTGTGTATTGTTTGGCATTAATATATGTTGATGATGTAATGGTTGGGTCAAGCAGCAAGGGCTTGGCAGGGTCTTGTACTGTAACTGGGCCTGGTTTTTTTTTTGTCATCAGTTTATCTATCAACTTGTCGCTTCAGTTTATGTATCCATTTTTGTGTGTCACTGTCAACAAATTGGTTTTAATGGCCGGGTGGGTGGCGCAGCTCAGTTTAGACGCCCCATGGCTGCCACACACACACACACACACATGGACACGAACACACACGCCATCTACCGGCTACCAGTTACTCTACACAGTGAAAAATTTCAAACCTAAGCTAGCAATTCGAAAGCGAAATGTTTCAAGAAATTCATTTCCAGAGAAAGCATATTATCTATGTGTGTGTGTGTTGTTTTTTCGAGTGCAGCTTTTTATTTGCTCGGCTCCGTGTGACAATCACGGCCTATGTCCATTGGGGCCGCCTAAATTTTGTGATTTCCGCACGAGAGCAACAACAGCAACAGCAACCAGCAACCAGCAGCAGCAATTTGCACTGCACAGCAACAACAACAACAAGAACAACAACAGTCTGACGAAGTGCCTCGGCCAGACGAATCGCAGTCGCTGTCTGCGTCGCCGTTGCCGTCGTTGTCTCTGCCAGCGCTATCGCTGCCTTCGTCGCAGTCGCGGCCGCAACGCGTCCCATTCTTAATTCAGTTGACCAGCAGCCAGCGCTGCGACGAGACACGCGACTACAACACAACAAAAACATTGCACGTCAAAAAATCAAGGAAATAATAATCATAGCTAACTATAGAGAAAATTATCTGATCACAATCGGGGCTATATAGACAACAATATAGTGTCGGCAGTGAAGCGTATCGAACAAAATATAATTACCAACAAGTAATACGCTGACAAGAAGCAGAACACCTATAGATATATATACATATATACTTATACTTTCGAAATACGAAAGAACAAGAAAAAAACGAAAAAAAAAACTTTTTCGCGTTTTCAGTGCGTTTGAAAAACGCGCGCGCGTTTTTGTTTTGTGTTCGTTTTCCAGTGCAAAAGAACGAGAAATTTGAAAATTTATTTGTTCTATCTTACGAAAATTTGAAAATACAAAAAGGTGACAAAAATCATATACATAGTATAGTCTTATGCTTAATTTATTTATTTATTTTTTTTTTTGTTTCTTTTGTTATTGTATTTTGTTTGGTGCGTGTGCGTATGCAAATGTTTGTTGCTGCCAATGTTGTTGTTGCTTATGCGATGCGATTATGTTGCTAGGCTGTTAATTCTCTTGCTTATTATGGCCGGCATCAACAGTGGCAACGGCAACGGCAACGGCGTACGACTAGACGCCAGGTTCGCCCACCTAAAAACTCAGATAGACACACGTCCAACAGAAATAGCGACAAAACGTTGGCGGGCAAACACCAACAACAGCAACAGCAACAGCAACAGCAACAAATGGCAACAAGTCCAAGTCCAAGCTATACAAATACGCAATGCCCATGAGGGTAACCCATCTGGTGTACTTTTGCTATAGCTTCACCTCCTCTTCCCAGTCCCTCTTAGCCAACTGCTGCTGCTGCGGCTGCTGCTTCTGCCAATAATAAATAAATAACCAGCAAAGCATATATATAAGTATGAAAGCCAGACGCAAACACTTGTTGAGATTTCTTGTTCTTGAATGCATTGCAAAATTGTGTGAAGCATGAAAAATATGGAAAATGTGTAAAAACACAATACACAAAAGAACCAAAGAGGAGTGGAAATCTTTTCATTTGGAAAATATTTATTTGTTGTACTTAGATAAAAGTTTTCGAACTATTGATTGAGTAATTTTTGTAACTTAATATGACTAATTTGCCATTTTGACAGGCAAACAGCTTTGTTAGTGCGAAAGAAAAGCAAGAAAGAGAAAAGTTGTCAAGTAAAATAATCTGTTTGTTATAAATTCCTTTTAGCTTAAAGTATATACCCATTATTCATTATTCAGTTCAGTTTAATGATACGAGAGACAACGAAACTGATAAATGTATTTGTCTTGATCTTTCTATTGCTAATTTGACACAGCATTAATTTATTCGGTTGATATGTTCTTGTTGCTGCTGCTGTTGTTGCTGTTGTTGCTGTTGCAGTTGCCTCTGTCTGTGTTGCTATCTTAACGAGCCGCGGTCGCCGCTTGGTCTAAGTGTTGCCGGCAATGTCCAAGTGATAAGCGACTGGATGTGACACCCTCACCCTGGCGATGCAACATTTCCGTTTGTCAATCTGAGGGACAACTGTTTGCTATCACTGTGCTAGCCAGCGGCAGCTCATTTCTTTCCACAATCCAAAATGCCTTTATCAACAAGCTGTATGAATGTGTGTGTGTGTGTGTGTGCGTGTGTTTGAAGTCATTATACAAAGGCAAAGCAAACGAGTGACAGCAGCTTGAGTGTCAATTGTTAGCTCAAATCTTGGATACACTTTTGAATGGCAGCCACTTAATGGCCATATATATATATAGATCTAAATACATATAGACTGTCGCGCCACCAGCTGCATCCCAGCAAAAAAAAAAAAGCTTTGCTACAACTTGGAACTAAGTAGTCAAGCAACAACAATGGGCAACACAGTTAAATCAACACACATAGCACTAGTTACAGCTAAACGGCATCTCTGGTGGCTTTCGGGGATCATGTACATACATATATCATATCGGCATTGGCCGGGCCACAGCCGTTGATTGCTGACAACTTAATCAACATTTGAGTTTAGTACAACAATCTAAGGCATTCTCTAAAAATACATATACACATACAGAATTCTCTCTACATAGCTAATAAGCCGCTGTATATGTATGTGTCTGCCCTCATCTATCTATCCACAAGCATATACATACGCATGTATGTGTATATATGCTTTCCGCAACACAATATGAGAATTTGCCAAACGGCCCTGAACTTTGGGCTCACTCAATTTGCACTGTCACGAATTGCGAATGTGTCAAAATGTGAAAATGCAAAGAAAAAAAAAAATATGCCAAACGGCTGGCACACGCAAATCCCTGCGATCAATGCAAGATCATTGTCTCTCACTCTCCCTGTCCCTCTTGCACTTGCATTGTGTGTTTTTGTTCTTGTTTCTCGCTTCTTTTCTTTTCGAGTGCGAATGCGAATGTTGAGCTCGAGTTGAACTCGTTTTGCGTAGCTTCAAACATAAGCTGAGTATAATGAAATCGATTATTTGTGACTGAAAGAAATCGATAGTCCTTAGACTGTTACTGTTACTTTTAATCTTTTGCGTTGTTATTTTTGTCAGTGTAGTTGCTCAGAAGGGGTGAGAAGTCTTCACAGCCTGTTTATTCAATTGCTTTGTAAATTTTGATTACATCTAATACGTTGATTGAATACGTTCATTAAATTTAATCATTTATTTATTCTAATACACAAAATAAACGCGAAGACCGCTTGTGCTTAGCTCAACTTGACCCGTTTCTTTATTTTTATATTTATTTTTTTTCTGTTTCGGTTTCTGGGTACCACTAAAGATATAATTTTATTTTTACCATCAACACAAAGATTATTTTTGGAAGATGAGCAAAAAAATCAAATTGTTTTCTTTAGTTTGAAAAACCTTCTAAAACAGAAGCTTTGCAAACATTTTTGTTTTCCCCTAATCAAATGTGTAAACATTTGACAAATTACCATCACAATCGAAGGTTGCTCAAAGCACACACACATACCACTTGTACACACACACACGCACAACATAGATCACAAAGCCATGACAAGATACCTTTATCAATTCATTTGCGATGGCAAAACGTTTTGCGGTTTGCAATTAAATCAACAATTTGACAGAAATACATTAAAATGCACGAAGCCAAACAAGCGAGCAAATAAATCAAATAAACCAAAGGGCAAACAGTGTGGACAGGTGGCAGAGGGGGTGTTGAAAGGGTGTTGAGGGTTGTGCGCATGCGAGACGGAAGCATAAATCTGGGTGGCGGAGACGAGGAGGGGAGGTGTGACGTTGACCAACGCACAACATTTCCAAAAATAATAATAATAATAAATACCCAATTGAGCTGCGACCTTAGACAATGCAGGCAAACCAGACAATACACACAATACATACTAACATACATACATACATATATGGAACTGCAATGCCATTCATATTATGTATGTATATGGCTTTGTGCAACATGTGTGAAAAGCAAAAACAAACACAAAAACACGAACAAGAACAATTGCAATTTTGCTGTTGCTGTTTTCACTAAATTTATGCATCATTTTGCCTATGCTTCCACATAAAAATGAGCTAATTGTGCGATCGCTTACAACTGTCTGGCTGACCCCCTTTGGGGAATTATGGAGTGCACTTTCCCCGCCGCAACCCCTTATCATGTAAACAAATTTAAGGAACAAATGTTTATAAGGTATGCAAAGCGGCATAGATAAAAGCGTTTTGCCATAAATCAAATTGTCAAATTTATGTAGTAATTAAAGGCAATGTGTTGAGGTTGATATTAATGAAGACACCACACCCAATAACTAATTGATACAATGCTCACGTACAAATGCTAATCACCATTTGGCCATGGACATGGCGCAAAGAGTGCGGATATTCATGCATTCTAAATTGTGGTTTAGCTAAATTTGGTTTTTGGGCGCTACGCAAGCGCCATTTGCAAGAGTGAGAGAGAGAGTGAGAGAGAGCGAGGGAGGGCAGGGCTGCATTAATCAATTTTCGTGAGCTGCATTCGAATGCGACCACCACCACCAAAAATTTTAATCGATTTCTTAAGTAGTCATCGATAATTATTCGCTGGCAATAACGAAAAACAGTTTCAGTGTGTAAATTTATTTTTCATTCTCCTTCCTCCTTCTCTTTTGCTACTATTAAACTGCCTCTTTGTTGCTATTTCGTTGATTTTTTAATGGCGCAACGCGAGCGGCTTCCAAGTCATAAACCCAAATTGCAATCCACATGCCACACAGTAATTGTGGCGGTTGTTTTGCTTTTCTTCTTCTTCTTCTTGTTCCTTAGTTGTTGTTGTTGTTGTTCTTTTGTTGCCATTGCTGTTGCTGCCAGGCTACACAGGCAGCCATTTAAAAGAACGAAAATGAAATGAAATTAAATGCAGTTGACCTAAAAATAGCGAATAGCCATGCCAGGCCAGGCCAGGCCAGGCCAGGCCAACAACTGAAATTGCTCGAGCGACCCACTAAACATTACCTACATGCAATATGTATGTACATACATACATACATATGTTCTCGGTACAATCGCGTAATCTGATTGATCGCGATAAGGCAATTAAGTTGCTGTTATTCATCTACAATCATGATATAGAAACGTCTGTGCGCGGATAAAGATTCCAGTCAAATGGCAAACAGCTACATAAGTTAACCCCTTGAATGTTGAATACATGCACACAAAATACCTATTGTTATGTACATGTATGTAAGTATGTATGCACTTAATTCTTTATACTCTAATCAAAACAATTACATTAAGCAATTGCAATCTAATGCCATAAATTCTACAATGCAACACCATTTATTTAGTTAGTTTTGCGTGCACGAATCGAGCTCATGGCACATAATACCCTATGCATATTGCTTTAAAAGGGCATTTGTATAACCTCTGGCTCGCCCTTTTAAGTACATACATGCATACATACATACATACATATATGAACAATAATAACCATATTGTCCAGGTCATGTGAGGGCAAAAGGTGCTGCGATTTGATTTGTCCGTGCTGCCATGCATCAAACGCAACTGCAATTAACCCAATTTGCAGTGAACAATCCATGCGCAATCTTTGCTGCACCTCCGCTCACCTGCTTCCTTTCTGTCCGCCTGCCTGCCCGCCCGCTTTGCCTGTCAATCACAACATTCAATTATAGTTTATGGGCAGCAGCTACTTGGAAGCAAGTGTATAACATGAAAGTAAGTTGCTTTCAGCTGACGTGTCCTATGTCCCAAGTCCTGGGTTCTGGGTCCTGTTTCCTATGTCGACGTAAGCGTTGGCGTTGGCGTTGGCGTCGCTTTGCCTTTGCCGTCTGTGACCCATTTGTGGCACACACATAAGTACACTTGAAAAAAAAAAACAAAACAAAAGATGTTGAAATTACTTCTAGAAAACAGCATTTTTCGTAAAATAAAATGAAGAATATATTTGAGTGTAGAGTGTAGAATAGGAAACGAGGCACTGGGAGGCACACCCACACCAGACATGCAACCGCAATGACTATAACGACTAGAACAACAACAACAACAACAACCGACGACAACAACGACGTCGGCCACATCCTGCCATCAAAGTCGGCCATCAAAGCTGCCGACGTTGCTGCAGGCCGAGGGCAGTGTGCAACGTGTAGCGGACCACATGCAGCATTGTTGTTGATGCCGCTTGACAGCGCGTCGATTGTTTGGCATTTGCGGCTCAGTTGTTCAGTTGATGTTGGAACTTGAGCAAAATCTGTTGCATATTTCAGAGCGGTGCACAAGCTAACAAAAACTGTTGCATACTCTTTAAATCTTGACTGGCAGAGATATATACGTTATATCGAATATATAGATATACTTGTTTAATTGCAGTACTTGCAGCAGCAGCGCAGTTACAGCGGATGCACATAAGATGGTGCACCACAGCAATGACGATGCCATGAACAAAATTCCACTCAAATCCTCCAGCGGATTGGATGACGATGAGAAAAATGGCGGTGAGCTGATGCAGGACACGGCCGCTGCCGAAGAGGCGCGACGCGAACAGATGTAAGTTTTGTTTTTATATGAAAAAAATGGCGTTTACAAAAATCAAGCATACTTTTTGGGGCCAGCTACCTACACTTAATGACCATGTTTTGAATGTGCAATGTTTTTTTGTTTTTTGATATGTTGCAGGCGTGCCAATGTGTTGGCCTGGATGAAGAAGCTAACCATTGTGCTGATCTGTTTTATTGGCATCGCCCTGATTAGCTATGTGATCATTAGCCTGTGCTTTAGCGGTAAGTGGCAAAAGCAGCAAAAAACCAGCATTCACATCTCTTAACCCACTCACATACAAAATGGCAACTAATCCCCAACACACAAACACAATAGAATCTATATATTTTATATATATATATAGTCTTTGATGAAAACCAAATGTTGCCTTGTGTTGCTTTGCATGCCTTTTAAGTCATTCGATTCACCACAATCCTCTGCACTCTGGCATCCAGCTATCAGTTATGTTAAATCTTCTTGTTTATTGTGGCACAAAAAAAATGTACTGACAATATAAAACAAATACTCTTACACCTTAACTTACTAAAAAAAACAACAACAATAAATGCACCGACAACAACAACCAACAACAACTAAAGACTGGCCAAAGTCAACGCCCTTGCGAGCGAGCAACAGCACAGTTGCGACAGCAACAGTAACTGCAACTGCAACGGCAACAGCAACGACAACAGCAACAGCGATAGCAGCAATTGTTGGCACCAGCACGGAAGCAATTGATGCTGCTGCAGAAGCAGTTATAGCAGCAGCAGCAGCATCGTCACCTTCACCACCACCACCAACAGCACCAGCACCAGCACCAGAAACAACAATTGCAACTGCAACAATTAGCACAACTAGCACACCAACAACAACAACTACAACAATAAGAACAACAGAAAGCACACCAACTACTACAACAACAACAACAACACCAAGCAATCCAAGCACAGACCACACATTTATAACATTTACTTCAACAGATGAGCAATCGGATCACAACAACAACAGCGACAGCATGGAAGCAACAACACCAACAGCAGCTGAAGAGATTGCCATTGCTGGACCCGCCGTTGCCGCATCCACATCACCAACAACCCCACCACCATCATCAGCAACAAAACTAGATAAAAACAGCCCATTCACATCCAAACTGGGCGTCTTTGAGCATGCAGCCGTCTGCTCGGATGCGCATCCTTGCAGTGAAATTGGCAGGTAAGACAAAATTGCTTTTATGCGAAAAAAAAACAAAGTTTTTTAACTAAAGTTGTATTTATGTTTAAGTTTTAAGCTTTGGGCGGCCTTATCGGCCGATCTTTGTTTTTTTTTTTACACTTTAAAAATATCGATTTGAATTAATCGTGACTTATATCGATAGTTTTGAATGCCGCTAACAATGATAATCAACTTACCCCGTTTCATTTCTTTTCCATCTTAATGCAGCGACATTTTGGCACGCAATGGCAGCGCGGTGGATGCAACAATTGCCACAATGTTGTGCAGCGGCCTTATTGTTGCCCAAAGCATGGGTATTGGCGGCGGTCTGCTGATGAATATCTATGATCGCGAGTCGCGGCAGGGCTACCAGATCGACGCACACATTGTAGCGCCCTATGCCGCCGATCCAAAAATGTTTGAGGGTAAGCCAAATGCCTCTTTGTATGGACCACTTAGCATTGCGGTGCCCGGTGAGGTGATGGGCTATCATCTGGCGCACCAGCGCTTTGGCAAGCTGCCCTGGCAGGATCTGGTAGCACCATCTCTAAAGATTTGCGAGACAGGCTATCACATGACAAGTCATCAGGAGAAGGCAGTGCACAGCTCGTGGTCACAACTCAAAAACAATCCACACTTTCAGTAAGTTTTACAGGCAAATTAATTTGTTCGACATGAGAATACTCTTTTGATTGACAGGGCCGTTTTCCTAAACGCTGAATCGGGTGAACACCATGTGGAGGGAACAAAACTAATGCCACCGGCAAAGCTATGCAATACATATCAATTGCTGTCCGACAATGGTCCCATGGACTTTTACAATGGCACCATATCCAAAATGCTCGTTGAGGATCTGAAGGAGGTGGGCAGCATTATCACATCAGATGATTTGGATGCGTACACAGCCGAGATGCGATTGTCCGTAACAATGCCGCTTGGTCAGGATACACTGTATGCTGTGCCGCCGGTAAGCAGTGGATCTGTTATATCGCACATACTCAGCATACTCGAGGGCTACAATCTCACCCGTGCCGATTTGGCCGATGATGAGTCCTATGCTCGCACCATACATCGCATTACCGAGGCACTCAAGTTTGGATTCGCACGTCGCGCTGAATTGGGGGATCCTCGTTTCAATGAGGTGCGCGAATTGGTCAGCCAGCTGAATAATCCCGAGTTTGCTGCACAGCAGCGTGCCAAGATCAATGATAGTCATGTCTTAAGTGGTCCTCATGAATACGGTGCACAGTTCAGCACCGAGGAAGATCCGTATGGCACCTCATCACTCTCAGTGATAGCACCAAATGGCGATGCCGTTTCCGTCACCAGCTCCGTCAATTACTAGTAAGTAGTTTGCTGGCAAACAGCTTCTGCTTTTATAGTTATTAACTTACTCGGAATCTTTTGTAGCTTTGGTTCCGGCTTGATTGGCTCACGCACCGGAATTATATTAAACAATGGCATGAATGATTTTGCCATTTCGGAAAACTTTTACAAATTGCCAATATCGCCGGCCAATGTTATTGATGTGCATAAGCGACCCATGTCCTCGCAGTCGCCAATGTTGCTGGCTGATCACGAGGGCAACATACGCCTGGCAATTGGTGCGGCCGGTGGCACCAAGATAATTGCCGCTGTTGTCGAGGTAGCCGCTCGTTACTTGTGGCTGGGTGAGGATCTAAAGACGGCCATTGATGCGCCACGTTTCTACAATCAGCTGTTTCCCGATGAGCTCGAATACGAGGATGGCAACTATTCGGAGGCATTGCTGGATCTGCTACAGAAACGTGGCCACAATCTCCAGCTATTGCAGCCCAAAAGTGCTATATACTCCGTTGTGTGTGCGATTGGACGCAATGCGACGGCAATTTATGCAAATGCCGATGGACGCAAACGCGGTGGCGTTGCAGGATTCTAAAGAATTCACACACACACACATAAACACACACTAGCGTATCGTCAAGTGAGATTAGTATGGACAACACAATAAAAAACAAGACGCAAACAGCAAATATATGTATATGTATGTATATATATGTAGAAGCGAGCAGCGACAAGGAGATTGGAAGTTGAGAATGGAAATGCGCAAGCGTATGTGGAAATCAAAGTATTTAAGCTAGCTACGTTTTTTTTTTTTACATATTATGTATATGTATGTATATCGTATGTTATATAAATTTATATGCTACCTACTACTACCTTAAACAATATATATATAATAAAACACACACATTTTTTCAATACTTTGCACTTCTTTTTTTGTCCAACTACTTGCATAAGTTGTTAGTCATTTGCAAAGAAATTTTGAATTAAAAACAAAGAAATAAAATGAATATAGATATATTTTTTTTTGCGTGTAACAGCAAATTGTTCAATGAATAAAAATCGTAACAAAGTGATGACAACGATTAAATGCAACACAATAAAAGTGATCTCCTTTTAGCAGAGCCTATTTGCCTCCGGATCGAAAACAGGTGGTATACGTATGGACACATCGGGCATTCGACTGATGAATGAGATCTCGATTATGGGTGGATGACTGGAGAACTTAGTGTTTAGCATATTGATATACCATTTGAGCAACGAAGCCAAGTAGTATAGTGTGGTTTGACAGTAAACAGCTCCGTGATTGTTATGGCCATGTGAGTCGAACAGGGCTATGATTGAGGTGCAGAGATTGATGGCTAACATAACGCAACGATTGTCGGCTGTAATGGCAACGAACAGTTGCGGATACGATTTCCAGTACTCGGACTCCTGGTAGCATCCAACAGTGGTGTGAATTATATTTGCAATATCATTGGCAGTATATAGATTGGTTTGGTTTTCGGTAAACAGATGACAGAAGAACCATTCGTCGAGATGAAAGTCAATTTTGCTATGCAATTGTAGGGTCAAAATGCCTTGCGGCACAGTGAATACTTTGATGTCCAAATCCTTGTCCTTATATGCATGATTGCCATCGTTAATTGCATTGCCCAACAGAATTAACGCTACTTTCGGTAACTGGGATTCGCTTTGGCTTAAGCCTTTGATCTTGGCCAGTCGCTCGGCAAAGGCTAAGGCAATGAGGGTACAGGAGCTGTAGCCATATTCGCTGAATTCGCCATAGCCAGCCTGGCAAAAGTCCTGTGGGAACCACCAGATATGTATGTTGTCAATTAACTCATATTTCTCCGCTTCTAGATCCGCAATATGCTCGTTGTCGATCAACATTTTAAAGCAGCAACTTTTTTAAGGTTTACAACGTTAAGTTTATGGCTTTAGTTGGCTAGTAAAAAATATATAAATTTTTTTTTTTGTATTCGTATATTATTTATGTTAGACTTGTTGTTGATTTTATAGAAAGCTTAAGCTAGGCTAACATGGATTTAATTTTTTTTTAACTATTTCCATTACATTTGGGGTAAACAATTCTTAAACAGAATAAAATGAAATCATTTACATTGGGACTTGCGTATTTGTATACAAAAAATTATTATAATACAACATTTATTAAAACTAGGTTCAGGAATATTTACAACCAGATTTAAAGGTTGTTGGTTAGGTCAGTTTATTTATATTTCATTCATTTGATCTTATAAGCTAAATGCCGCGTTCAGTCGTCTTTTAAGCTCTCTAATCTTCACGCTTCATAGAATATTGCCTAAACTATAATAATTTAAATACTATTGGATATGACGACTTAAAATATGTCTTAACTTTTATAATGTGCTAATGTACATTTGGCTTATTGGCAGCATTTGAATTTTACAGTCTTATTGCTTATCGAAAAATGTGATGAGTATAAATGTATATAGCATATACATTAAAATATTCAGTGTCCAATAAAACGAAAAGTTGTAATAACTTGAAAAATAGCCTATGCTTGGCAATGGGCTTAATTAGTGTTTGTCACAATTATTCTTAGCTTTATGTCCCCCTTTTTATGCCTAAAGTTCATTATTGCGGTCGTCCAAAGATCAAGACCTTGGAACGCACTGATTTGCAGCCAGAAGTTTTAACATTGATGGTGTTGACCATTTCTTCTATGTATTGCTCATCCAAGTGTAAGTCAACCACTTGTGCCTCGCGACGTATACATCTTTCCAGATCGTTGCGGTCAAGGGAACGATAGGATATCACTGTGGTTTTCGGCAACTGTTCAACCATATCGAGCTGTTTGCTATACTGATCATCGGGCAGCATTGCGTTAAGATTGAAAACATAGATAATTGTCAGCTGCTTTTTGTCCACGTCTTTTGTGTCTTTGGCCACGTCAGCCTGTCCGCGTGCCAGGGCATTTATTATTGGAACATAGTCCAAATCGCACACGGCCATGTTGTCAATGATAAACAGATTGCGGCCACAGTATGCCAAGTTGCGAAGCATACGCTTAACTGTTTGGTGGCGAACTTCATCGTCAATTAGATCAAAATCGTTCCAAGCAATGCTCTGCACGTTCTCCGCCCACGGATATTGCTCTAACAGCAGGCGCATTGTTAGACTCTTGCCAACTCCAGACGAACCCACAAGCGCAATTGACTGAAACGAGCTCTGGTTGGCAAGGGCTTGTTCCAGCTGTTTTAGAGGCGCTTCCTGATTGAGCACATTTTCATGTATACTGTCAAAAATGCCACTCATCGATGTGGTGCGATCACAATAGTCCACCTTGTTGTGCACTATAGCCTGATACTGTGTGCTGTAGCGCTGCATGAATTTCGACATTGCCGCCTCATTTTGGTACAATGTGATCCAACAGCTGATGCCCAAGACCAGAATCATTGGCAGCAAGGTATATCTAAAGAAGGCACAGATTCGCTGCTTTAGATCGAAGCGACAAGTCACCCGAGCCTCCTCGGCCTTTGATTTCTCCGATGTGAATAAGCGACGCATTCGCCGACGATTCCATTGACGCTGTAAATCCGTACACAGTGACCAATTGCTTTGCAAATGGCCGTTTCCCATTTGGGCTGCTCGGCGTTTTATAAACGCACGTTGTCTTGCCTTTTGTGATTTAAGGTCCGCTGCGGCAACAAGAGCACTTTTATCTGTCTCTGCAATGCCCATTTTACAATTGTACTTAATTTTGTTTAAAAATATACTATTAAAAAAGAAGCTGAAGCAAAGCTGATAATTTCAATTTAAAGTAGAATTGAAAAAATATTCGATATATCGATATGTCAAGCGATGTATTTAATATTGTTTTGGCATCGACAGCCAAATTATTTTCAAAAAATTCAAATATAATTGAATCGTTGTGTCTTTAATGCAGTTAAATAAACTATTTTGTGCTTTGCAATACGGATATTGCACACCATAAAGTAAATTAATAAGAAAAAGCCGATCGATCGCTTTTTGGCGGCAAGTTCTTTTACTCAGTTGACGATACCTCGATTCCAAACGATACTACTCATTTTGGCTACATATGTTTACAAATTGCTTATAAAAGATCAAATATAAAAATATAGCAACATGTGAATTAAGACACCGATGACTAGATCTTTGAAGCGCTTATTGGTTCTTGGGGTTCGTAGCAAGTGATTCGTGTAGAAAAAAACCTTAAAAATTGTACATTATGTGTGTGACTTTAGATTAGCGTTTTTGATCGCCCAGATCCTTGATGATGTCTTCATCAATTTCGGCCCATTTATCAGGAATTACATCAAATAGCTCATCTTTGACGTCACCCTGAATGACAATTTCATCGTCACCAGTGACAGACGAGCCGCAAGCAAACTTTGTTCCAAAAAACTTGGCAGCAACTTTTAAATCAATATCTGTGAACGAAACAATAATCATGAGACGGTAATGCAAATGTTAATTTTTAATGTTTCTTTAATTTTCAATACCCACCAAAGGTGCTTAGACCGGTCACAACTGTAACAGACTTCTTTTTACCGCGGGCAGCACGTGAGACACAAATGAGTTTTGGGACGTCTTCCTTCTTTTTGACACGCAGCAGACCCTTGCCGCCACGCTTTTGCCGCTTCTTGTCATCATCTGTGCCATCTGCCGCGGACTGTTCCTCCTCAACTTTAAGTCGCTCAAAATCCTCAGGCAGATTGTGTTCTAGCCACTCTTTGCACTTGTCAAACTCCGGATAGTATTCGCAGTACTAGACAAATATTTATAGTTAAAGCACTTCACAAATGTGTCCAGATTTTGTTTTACCTCGATTGGCATAGTACAGTGTCCGCAATATTTCATGACTATAGGATAAGTGACGTTTTCGCGTGCACCCACCTTAAGTCGATCAGCAACATTGGTGTTTTCGTTTGTCATTGTTTTAATTAATTTCCTGTTAAAATTGTGCTAAATAAATTAAATAAATCACAAATCGACTTGGCACGTAGAAAACTTTAAGACAAACAGCAAACAATCGATGTTTTGATAAGTCCAACCGGCAATTGATTGCTGCACTATTCAACACTGATTGAAGTAGGTCGTTGCCAGAGTGTTTATTGTTAATTTGTTGTGGAGGGAAATGTCTATACTTTAAATAATTCTTATTAGCTTACATATCTTTTTAAAAAATTTATATTTACTTTACTTAACTACTCCACACAAATTTGCATTGTTTTTCTTAATAATGACTATTTGATGAATTGATTTGTTTTAATGTAATAAAAATAAGTAAATTTTTTTCGAAAAAAAAATCGATTTGATGTATCGACAGCGTTTCAGCAGACAACATATGGGTGAATAAATAATATTGTGCTTATATAATAGCTATATAATATATAAGTAAGAACAGTAGAAAACATAGCGACACCAAAAGATACATGGTAGTTTCAAAGTATTTAATGTGATCAGCATACCGCCCGCTTAACTCAACAAGTCGTTTAATCAGCTGTTGGCCACAGCTTTGTGACGTCACCATGGGTGAGTCGAACAACAAACAAACAATCACAACAACAACAGATCAAAACAGATCGTTCCATATACGAATGAGTGTAAATGCAAAAGAACAACAACACAAACCGGCAAAAACCAGAGAAATGTTAAAATAGCCGCGATCTCTGGCACTCACGCTGGCCACGTTTTGAAATGTTTTGGCGTTATTAAAGCATTTTTCTTGCTGGCATTGAGACAAACATAATATTTCTAAACGCAGACACACACACACATACACACAAGATAGCGCACTCGTGCATGCGTCTGCATATATGTATGTATGTACGTATGTATATAGAGTATATGTTTGGCTGTCTGTATGGATATATGAATTGTATATAGAGGCACTTATTCGCCGCTTTAGCAATATTCTGGCATTGTTATTCTCATTTACGGCAGCAGCCAGCGACGACGACTCATAAATAATGTCTGAAGATGCCAAGAGTGAGTAGTGTGTTAATATACAGTTATACACGTATAGATATATAAGTACATATGTATATGAATATGCGTACATTGTTTTCATCGCTGCTGTTAAAATTCCAGGTCCACGCACACGAAACATTATTGAAAATCAACTGTTTCGCCGTCAGCGCAGTCTCAAACTCGAAGCGCTACAAAGGCAGCGCTCACAGTATGGAACTGTCGACGTCATTAACGACGATGAAGCGGAGACATTCGACAAGGTTTGTTCCTGTGTGCATACACAAAATAATAACACATACATACATACAGAAGTACAATTTGCTATTGCACAATTGCTTGCAGACGTATATAGTCATCATATTCACGGAGAAGGCGAAGCTGCGTCACTGTCAGGATGTGGAGAAAATCATTCAGGAGTTTGATATACAAACTACACTGGAAATTGTTAGGTAAGCCTGCCTTCTCTCTCCTTCTCTTTCTGTCTCGCTCGTTTTCATTGTCATAATAATTGTTTGCATTGTATTGCAGCAAAACCGAAAAGTATTTGTATCTGACAGCCAGTTTGGATACACTATTGCGTCTGGCCGATGCGGCTGAACTGGAGAAAATGACCAAAACGGGCAGCATGCAAAAGTTTAACTATGGCTGCATATCCGATTTCCTGCTGCCCGGCATGACCAAGGAGCAAATACTGCACTACTGTGAGACGCCAGTATTGATCAAGGATGTGGTTGAGCCACCCATTAGATCCTACATACAGAAGGGTTACATCGAGGATATGTTTCCATTGCACGATATTGTATGTATGACATTGGTCTAACCTAACCATATTGATAGATAAATATTTTCGTATGACAGCTATATCTGGAACGTTTTAATTGGAATCTCAAACGTACTACGTTGCCCATTGAGGATATACGCAACTATTTTGGCTCCAGTATTGGCCTTTACTTTGGCTTCATTGAGTTCTATACAAAGGCGCTGATCTTTCCAGCTATCTTTGGTCTGCTGCAATGCATAATGGACCTCAATTTGTCGCTGGTGTGCAGCTTCTATGTGATCTGGACAACCGTGAGTGCAAGCAATTCACAAAGCGTTTAGTTTATTGCCTCATCTCATTGCTTTTAGATATTTTTGGAGTTGTGGAAGCGCAAGTGCGCCGGCTACTCCTATCGCTGGGGCACCATTGAGATGAGCAGCTTGGATAAGCCACGCGCTGCCTATAAGGGCAAAGAGAAACCGGATCCCATAACGGGCAAAATGACGCTGCACTATCCCATGCGCTATACATACCTGCAAATGTATTGCATTTCGTATCCAGTGGTGCTCGGCTGTGTGGTGGCTGCCGGCTGGTTTGCTCTATACCAGTTCCAAATCGAGGCCGAAGTGCTGGCGGATTTTGGTGCAGACTCCTGGCTGCTGTACATACCTGTCATTGTACAGTCCATGCTGATTGCAATCTTTTCCTGGGCATACGAGAAGCTCGCCACATTCCTTACCAATCTGGAGAATCATCGCACACGTTCGCAATACGATAGGCATCGGGTCAATAAGCTGATGCTCTTTGAAATTGTTAACAATTTCTTTTCACAGTTTTACATTGCATTCGTGCTGCAGGATCTGAAGCAACTCAAGTATCAGCTAATGATGCAGCTGCTCATCTTCCAGCTGCTGTGCATAGCCCAGGAAATTGGCATTCCCCTAATGGCTGTGCTGCGCCAGAAATACGCCAAGTATCGCCACACGGAGCTCGATCCAGACAAATTGAGCACAATAAGCAATAAGCCACGATACGAACAGTCATTCTATGAGTCCGGCCTGGACGCCTATCATTCCACCTATGAGGATTATCTGCAGGTGTGCATACAGTTTGGCTATGTGGTGCTCTTTGCTGCCGTTGCACCCTTCGCCGCCATTGGTGCCCTCATCAACAATGTGTTTGCCGTACACATTGACATGTTTAAGCTGTGCAACATCTTTAAGCGACCATTTGGTCGTCGCGCCAAGAACATTGGCGCTTGGCAGTTGGCCTTTGAGCTGCTCTCGGTCATGTCGTTGCTCAGCAACTGCGGCTTGCTCTTTCTCCAGCCGAATGTTAAGTGAGTAGCCATTTGATTTCCTTTCAATTGCTCTTTTAACACTCGCTTTATTCTAGGCAATTCTTTTCGCACTGGCTGCCCTCCATACCGGATCTATCGTTTGTCATCTTTGAGCATTTGCTGTTGGGCCTCAAGTTTCTCATACACAAGGTGATACATGAGCGTCCACGCTGGGTGCGTATTGGACTACTGAAAGCTGACTTCGAGACAAGCCAGGCGCTCAAACAGCTCAAGTAACTCAGCATTTGCCTTTGCCTCAAATACTTTTCTATCTTCTTTTTCTTTTTCTTTATAGGAAATTCAAAGCAGCCAACAAAATTGCCTAACAAAAGCGTTGGAGCTTTCTAAATGGTGCTAAATTGGTTTGAAGCCAAAAACCAATGCAAAAACCAGCCCCCAATTAAACGAACCAATCCATTTACATATTCAATGCTTTTATTGTAAATCTCTTTCTTAACTAATGGTGCCTTCAACACATATATATGTATGTACTTAATCGTAATTTTAAACAAATGTTATATTTATATACATAAATGCAATTAAATCAATATAAATATTGTATTCATATAACTTAGACTATAGGAGATCCAACATCGCATTCGATGTTTAGGCAATGATTTGGTTGTTTAAACAAAATAAGAGATATTTTTGTCAATGTCTAACGATGTCCACGATAATGTTTTAAAGCTAAAAAGGCATCAATGGCATGTAGAATTCCCGCTGCATAGCCCATATACTATAAAGAATAAACACAATTTATAATATATAATATATGCCTTCTGTAAGCCAACTTTTGAGTAGAGACTTACATAAGCGCCAGTCATAGCTGGATATGCCCAGAATCCAGGTCGCACCAGAAACTGTGGATGCAGCCAAACAACACAGGCAAATCCCATATAGCTAGCCGAACTAAAGTACATGCAGCTTGCCAATACATTAAACAGCGTCTCCTGTAATAAAGTTTATATATAAATATTTAGCCTAACGAATAGTTGTAGATAAAAAAGAAAAACTTACAAATAGCGACTGTCGAATGAGACCGTAGGATTTATCGGAGAAGCAATAGCATATGAGTAGTATGGCCGTTGTGGTAAAACAATGCCCAGTTGTGGCCAGAAAGCTGGTCAATGCCTGTCCAATGGAGTCAGCATATGGCACACCATACTTGATCAGCAGTCCCTCACACAACGTGGCCAGACCCAATTGCATGAGCTTCATTAGACCCGAACGTGAGAGCACAAAGCCAAAGTTGATGCAGGTAAAGACGCGACAACAACAGATTTTAATGCCCAACGGTTGACTCATGCCACGCACACCAAAAGAAGCCATCTTTACTAGACACCAGGCAGCAGAACACTAAAGATTGCACACAATCCAGCGCAAGACAGCAGTTGCAGCGGATGCAATGCATCTATAAATAGAGTCAACTGTCTGTGACCCCAAGCGGTGTGTCAGCCAGCTGCGCCGGCGTTCTGTGGCACTTTGATAGCTGTTGTTTGGATTTTTCAACTAAAATAGACTACAACCAATTGTGTAGAACATTCTTGAGGGCTCTATTGAAGGGATGAAATGTTTTCCTTAAAAATATCCTTGTCTTTGTGTGTGTTGTTTCCAACAACTTAAGATTCAACTCATGCTATGACTTTAACTATGCAAGAAATTCAATATTCCTATTGTATTATTAGATCAGATCGGATTAAATGGTTCTTGACATAATGACCAATAAAATCAATGCATACTTTTAGGGATCAGTCAAATAATGTGCATACAAAATAAAAGGCATACCTTAGGGCACAAGTATTAATATATTTTCCGGCCCGTCCCAGTCATCCTTGCGTCTACGTTCAGGCTTGCGTGACTTGCGCATAAGTCTGTCAGAAGAAAAATAACAAAACAAATACACACAAAAAACACACACAGTAAGTAGTCGTTAGTAAATTTGTGTTTAGGCTAAGACATAAAGCTCAAAATTTTTTTTTAAAACACAAACTAATAATCATCTGTTAACATGTGCATGCCGTATATGGGTAAACTGTTTGGAGGCGGTCGCGGTCACCGTCGCCGTAGCAATGCTATTGAGTCGCGACATTCCAGCCTGGCGCCAACGCCGCAGCAATCGAATGCGACCATTGGGACAACAAACATGGCCACAATAGCTGCCGTGAAGAAGGACTCGGTCATGCCGGTGAATATCGACATGACACCGCAGGTGTCTGAGAGTGTGGGCAGTGTGAAGGAATGTGAGGCCAACGACGTGCCAGCGGAGCCAGAGGTTAGTTATCAGGGTAACCAGGCGACAGCAAGTGGCTCGAGGCTAACATCATGGTGGGATTACTTTGGCATGACCAGAAACAAGAAGGGCAGCATCGATTCGCTGTAGATGTGCGATTACGATCGGAATGACAAACTGATGATAATTGGTTACTTTTTTGACTGCAATAATATTTTAATAAACCAGCATTAAATTAAACTATCAACCAGAGCTTATTCTTTAAAAAATTGTGCATGAAGCTTTAAATTTGCAATGATTGTTATGAAATCGAGTGTTATTCATTTCACAGACATACACGAATTAGATGTACATAGTTTGGAAAATAACCGACAAGACCGACGATAACAACAAGCTATTAACTTTTGCAGTCACACACAAATAAATTGTATTCTAAACATGCATTTTAGCTTGTATTTAGTTAATTCACTGCGTACTCGTGTACTTGGCGCTCACAATTCAATAACGGCACTTAAGCTTCGTTTTACCTAACTGTTAATTGAGCTTTTTGTAAGTCGTGCTTAGCGCGAGCGAGATAGCCGCGCATTCTGGAGTTGAGTACGAAAAATGAAGCGCAACAAAACACAAATAAAGCGAAACAATGATGTTCGCCGACGGCGGCGCTATTGCGGTGACAGCTATTGCGATTTGTGTAATTTATCAGCCGCAACGGCAATTTAATTTTTTTTTTAGTGGGAGTGGGCTACAGCTCTGGTTGTTGTTGTTTTTGACAATAAAACTAACATAGCTGTTATCAAATCAATTATTGTTGTCGCAGATGCTGCTGCTGCGGCTAGTCTGGGCGTCACAATAGTCGGCCGTTGACGTCAACGCTGCTGTCGCTGCACTAAACGCTTCCGAATGCTGTAACAATTGAAACCATTGTTGTATGCTGTTGTTGTACAAACATGCATCATTTTGCCATTGACTCTTTCTTGAAGCTATCGGCTACTGTTGGCAATTGGCAATTTGCCAATTTTGTCACGATTTTTACACGTGCAGCTGCAACGCATGCGCAGCCAACAGCTATGTAAACTAACTGCTATGCGGATGTTGCCTTATCCAAATTTATTAATATTGAACATTGCCACCTGGCAATATCACAGATCCTGGTCCATCAATCGCTTATCGATAACTTTAAAGCTTTAAAGCGACTGTTAATGATTGATTGTGAATGAAAAATGATATACATTTTAAATAGACAGACACATTTGAAAAGCATTAGCTTGGAATGAACTATTTGATTTAGTGTTTAATAGCCTAGAACAGTTACTAATTATAAGTTTTAGCTGATTTAGATGCACATTTGCATAAAGTGTCTACGCGAATTCCATTCCGCAAAAAACAAAATATAAAACATTTAAATATTTAACTCATTTTGTGTTTACTTCTCTGATGTCGCCAAGTAAACAACACAAAATACACTTTTAATCTACATACATACATGCATACACATATGAACGTATTATATTCATATATATAAGATATACAACTTGTACGTTTTATTTCTAGTTATTTTTAAAGCAAAAGCAAAAGCAAAACAAAAAGAGATGAAGAAGCAAAGCGAAACGAAAACAAATACGTTTGTCCGAAATATTTTTGATTTTTTGTTTTCGGCCTCCTCATTGGGGCCGATGCCTTCGAGACGGCAAGAGTGTTTTAATGCCAACAAAAATCGGTGCGACATATCTTTTATACATACTCGTATATCGTATAAAGAAATCGTCTTTTACAAAAGTAATGAACATATTTTGCAAATTGCTTCGTCATACAAAAATACAAAAAAAAAAAAACCAATCAAATAAAACAGCTGAGAAAAGTTGAAATTTTCAAAGTGCAAAACATTCAAAACTGTGTGTGTGTGTGTGTGTGTGCAAATGTGTTGTAAACTATTTAAAGACAACAACTTAAAGCAGCTTTGACAAAGTGTTATTTGTACGTAAATTAAAAAACTTCTAGCGGAAATACATTTTCGAACGTCATACTCAACACAAAAATACATTTATATTGTATGTATGTATGTGTGTATTTCCATTTGTCTGGGGCAATATTGAAATTGGTGGAAAAAACAGATGTCTGTCCAGAAGAATTACGCATTAACTTAAACTATGGATGCGACTTTCAATACAAATGGATAGAATCGTGCTATTGTATCGCAATTAACGTCATAAAACACCATATATATGTATATGTATATGTATATGGTTGTATGTATGTATGTTGAAGAAAATTTGCACAGGAATAATAAATAAATCAACAGCTACTGAAATTTTGTTCAATCATAATAACAATTAAGCTGATTTTGTAAGTACATACAATAAGGTGATAAGTTTGTGTTTTTAATTATATGTAAGCGATTGTATAGCGATTCATATTCGTATGAAAAGTAATGAAGATTTTCCCTTTTTGTTCTTTGAATATATTTTACTTAATTATTTATTAGCGAATCAATTATTGAAGTTATGGCATCGTAACTGTTTAGCTTGCTGGCTGAATATAGATTCACTTTCTATGATGAAATTGTGTAATTGTATATGGCTGTAACGGTTGTTATATAATCCCGTAAACAATGACCGATTACATACTAGCCTAGCTGACAACCATTTTAATTGACTTTTGCTTGTACTAGGCAAGTACTACTTGTAGTACAACAAGTATGAAATGCATACCCCGATGCCATTGTCTATAGAATATACATATATAAATGTGTATACGAATATTTTAGTACTGAAAATATTTGTTGTTGCTTACGGCTGAGAATTAGTGGCAGACGTTACTCGAACCGAACAACAAGAACCTTGTGACGCATACGAAAGTAAAAGCTATAGATCAATAAACAAATTAGTTTCCTTAAAGGAACACCAAACAGAAAATAAAAAACGAAACAAAACTAAAACGTGTTATGCTAAGCCGGATAGCACTAGTTATAAGTCGTAATTGAGTCTAATTGCTTTTAAACCAATTGGTTTTGGTCTACTTAAGTGAAATGCTGAAGATTAAGCGTTGAACACAGCAAGTAGTAGAAAACGATAGATGCACGCAATGCAAAGTTTAAATAACACCTTAACTTGGCACGATGATTCATGTGAAATCAGGGAAAATCTATCGTTTGCCCGCCTGGTGATAGAAACAACAAAAAAGAGCCATCTTTGAGACAACACGAAGAATGTTGGAATGTTTTGGGTTGGCTTATCAGTTGCTTGGCAATTGACAACACAAGCGAAAACACTTGTCCCGACAAGGTACAACGGGTCGCATGAGTAATGTTAATAAGATGTGCGCTTGAATGCCTCAGGAATATATCTGGTATATTTATCGCATCACTTGCATGCCGTTTTAAATTTCATTTGAAATTTATAAATATTGTTATAGTTTAATGCGATTGGAGCTTACTTCAATTTTCGATAACGCTGCCATTAAACCAGCGCCACTCTAACGCCAACGGCGCAGCAACGTCGCAGCTAGCGTTAACGTCTGCGTCTGCGTCTGCGTCGCGTCGCAATCGAAAGTAACATTTTGGCTTTACGTAGCTCCGCATTAGTCGTACAACGAGTGTCGTCGACGTCAGTTCACAGTTGCAAAGTTTCGAATACAAAAAAATCATAGTCAAAGAACTTAAAAAAATCCTGTCAAACTTGTGATAGATCCTAAGCAGTGAGAGTAAGAAATTCTGTCAATTGTGTAAGTAGCAATTGAAAATAATGAACTAAATTTATAAAGATCTCTAAGCAAGTAATGCAGTAAACAAATTCAATTTTTGTTTATCGCATGTGAATAATCAAAGTGACAAATTAGCAACTTTTATGGCAAGTCAAACAAACATCATCTTTATTAAATGTCATCTTATTTATTAGCTTATCTATAATATTTAATTATTTCTAAGTTGTTATCTGACCTGGCATTGTGCAATTGGCAATTTAGTAATTTAAGCATTTGGTACTTGTATTTATATATTTATATATATTATATAAGTCACAAGCACGTTCTATTGTTATTTATAACGATTATTTTTTGTGCAATTAACTTGCAAATCGCCGCAACTACATTTAATTAAATAAATTAAAATTAAACTATAAATACAAATACACATTAAAAAAATAGCAAAAAAAAGGGGGAAAAAAAAACAACGAAATTTATTATAATCATCAACTCGTGCTCGCATTTCTTCAACATGCGACTCAATCCGCCCACACTCTGTCGCCCACCGCCACTTCCCGCCCACCAACAACACCAATCCATACTCCATATCACAATATATAAGTTTTTCGTTAGTTATTTGTGCATATTTTTAAAATGCAAATCATGCATATACGATTAATTCAAATAGCAAAATGTTACTATTATTTTGTATTCTGCTCATGATCAGCCCAAAAGTTCCTCTTCACTGTTGTTCCAACGATCCGTTGATCGATCGACAGTTAACGTTTATTGTAATTTCTCTCACCCTTTTGGCTCGCACTCGACTCAAGTTGTGAAGTCTTTGAAAACGATCTATTTGGCAAACAGGTTAAGCCATTAATTGCCAAAATAATACGACACAATCAGTTCGTTGTTATACATGTTTAATTGCTACGAATATACACTTAACGAAATTGTTTTCACTTAAATAATTCAGCGTTAAAAAAACTTTCCATTAAATGCATTTTGATAAAAAATATGCATTAACTTATAATAACTAACATATTCCCAGCATTTGTTTAACAATAACAAACTAGCAATTATTATGTATAACTTTTGGCTGTGCAGTTGTTTTTGCTTATTGTTTATTGTTTTTATTTTATTTATGTGATACGACACTTTCTCGTACGACAATTAGAAGGAACCGGCTCTTAACAATTAATTTAAATGTGTTATAGTCAAATAAATCACTGGAGGCAGCAACAGCAGCAGCAGCAGCAGCAGCAAATAAATATTTCAAAACGAAACTGAAACTGAAACAAAAAAAAAACTTGTCAACTTTGTTGCTGTTGTTGTTGCGGTTAATGATAAGGCCAGATTGAATTGGCAAACAAATCAATTAGTTAGCACAATGCGTAGCCGCTTTTTAGCTAATCGCTGGGCTAAAGACAGAGAGAGAGAGAGAGAGAGAGCGAAAGAGAGGGGGGAGAGAGAGAGAGGTTATTTACTTGGAGATTGGCCAACAATTGGATGAAGTCAAGCGTGGCCGTGGCGCAGCAAGTGTTGCTGCAACTGGGTTAATATTCAATCAACTAGAGCTAAACTATATCAAACTATATAGAAACAATATGCATTGCCGTTGCATCTAAACAATATTTGGACAGGTGTTTCATGGTCTTTTTATATATTTTTATTTTTTTTTATCGTCTCTAATTAGTTTTTGTTTTCTGTTTTATTTTTGCTTTTCAACAGATCGCAGCAACAACTGTATTGTAATTGAAATTGAGAATGGAATCGGATAGCTATATGCAGGCATCGGCATTGCCCAACAGCAAACGCTTTGTTGTCGAAGATTCAAGTAAGTGTTAACAGCCATATCGATCATGCTTCCGGCTTAGAAAGTGACCCGGTTATTGGCCGGAAGTGTGTGCAGGGTTTTTTTTAGGCGTAGGCGCAATCTGCTTGAGCTCCAATGCCAGCGGGATAGGTAAACAAACTGGTAGCAAAGCTCGAAAAGCCGGCATTCCGCCAATCACCGACGTTTAACAGCAACTTGAAGTTCAACATCAAACATTTGGCCCTGAGACACACGCATCGTGAATCAGTTGAAAGACGTTGACTTAGTTAGCGCTGTTAACAGACAGCAAGGCGCACACGTTTAACTAGCTAACTCTTTCTCTTTTTGTTTGTTTTTTGCTATTTTACTTAATGCACATAGTCACAAAGGTGACCTCTGATGGGGAACCGCATGGCATGATGACCATGGTGGCAGGTTTGTCCGGGCTATTAGCGGCAGTTATTATACTGGCCGTTCTCGTTTCGATGGTGGCCTGTCGCAAGCGTAAAACGTAAGTATATGCATTCACATTCACATCCCAATTGATGCGGTCGACTAAAGCATTGTTTAGCTGTTGTCTCCAAAGGAACAACAACAACAACAGCAAGGATATCGAAAAGAATCAAGCACGGAATGCTAATGCTATAGCTGTGGCCATGACATGCGTTGAGAAGTCACAGCCGCAACTTGTGGGCAATCTGAACGCTGCGTTTGCGGAGAGCACACTTAATCTGAGTGTTGCTGACAAGGCCAAGAATAAGGACAAGGAAAAGGAGAATCAATGGCCCGCAGCGATTGTCGTTGAGCGCTATTAGCTGTTTAATGCTATTAGCTGTTTTTTGAGCACGTGATGTTTGTGAACACTTGAGACTGACATTAGATAATTAAGTGAATTATTATTATTATTATTATTTTTTTTTTTTTTGATACTTGTTCGTTCTCACTGTATTGTAATATGTAATCATCGTTATGTTATGTTGTGATTTGAATTGATAACAAGGCTGCCACTCTTTTTTTTTTGGCGATTGCTGTTTGAGTGCTTGGCAATGTTTAAATGTTATCGATAGCCTCTTGATCGTTAGTCGAGACAGCAACCCGAGGCAGCTGTTATGATTCGAACGCACTTTATGTTTTTTTTTTGTTTAACGCATAAAATATTGATTGCAACGAGATATGTATTTGTGTCCAGACAAGTTCGTGTATTTATTCTTATCACATGTATAAAGTAGTAGAAAATTGTAGAAAAATTTTAATTATTGTTGTGTAAACTCCAAGTAAATGCGTTCAAAGCGTGCCACTGCGGCAGCCCAAAACCATGGCCAGCAGAGCCATGCGTATGTACATTCCATACTCGGCCTGGCGGAAGTATGCTGCCCGAGGATCCGAGTCAAAGTCACGGCTAATCTCGTCAACGCGCGGCAATGGATGCAGCACAATCGTACGCTTGCTGGCACGCGTCATCATTTTGGGTGTAACAATAAAGTGACCGCAGCACTGGTGGAAAAAACAGAAACAGAAAATAAAGCATAAATATATTGTCTTTGATATAAAATAGTTTGAATGTGTCTTTTCTCTTTTTGTTATCAACACTTACGCGCTGGTATTCCTCTTCGGTCTGGAAGCGTTCGCGTTGTATGCGTGTCATATAGAGCACATCGGTGCTTGGCAATGCCTCCTCAATGGTATCGAAAGTGCGCTGGGTAACGCCACGTTCTTTCAGATAGCGCATTATTGCCTCGGGCATGCCCAAGCCAGGTGGTGCCACATACTGCAGCGTGATATTATAGAGGGTGAGTAAACGTGCCAATGAGTGCACAGTGCGTCCATTCTTTAGATCGCCAACCATTGTGATGGTCAGACCATTGACAGTACCAATTTCCTCACGTATGGTGAAAACATCCAGAAGCGCCTGTGTCGGATGTTCACCGACGCCATCGCCGGCATTAATCAAGGGCTTGCGTGAAAACGAAGCAGCACGCTAACAAAGGAATGGAATAAATTAGTGTTCTGCTCTAGCCAAGGAGTAGTAGAAGTGTACTTACCGTAACGGCGCCTGGCTCGGGATGACGCAGCACCATGACATCCGCATAGCTGGCCATTATCTTAATGCTGTCCTCGAGCGTTTCGCCCTTCTTCACCGATGATGTGGCCTGATCCATATTGATGACATGACCACCCAGACGTTGCATAGCCGCACTAAAGCTACACTGGGTGCGTGTGCTGACCTCATAGAAGATGCTGGCCATTACCTTGCCACGCAACAAATCGTCCACAGGGCGATCCTTTGTAACGCGCGACTTGAGCAGCTGGGCCAAATTGAAGAGATCGTACAATCGCTCCTTGTTAAAGGCGTCCACGGAGAGTATGTGCTTGCCGACCAAGCAATGCGCCACGGGATTTGGGTTCTTCTGCAGATACTCCTTCAGTGTCACATTGCTCGAGGAGTCCAGACGCAAGCGTGGCGATGGCGATACCGGACGAAGAAAGCTATTTGTCGCCGGCGATGTACTTAAGTTGCCCTCATCCACAAAATGAACACTTGTCGAACGGGATGTTGTGACATCGGTGAGCAGACGGGAGAAGGTATCGTTGACATCCGTGTCGCTGGGCAGATCACTGCCCTCGAGCTCAGGTATTTGTGGTGGCGGCATTTTGGCACGCACATTCTGTCCGTAGCCGGGCTGGACAAGCACCTGGCCATCAATGTAGGCTACCTCGCCGCGCAGGACAACGCGATGAACGCGACCCTTGACCTTGGTGCCATCGAAGGGTGACCAGCCGGCACGGGTCTTGAGTTCTTTATTACTAATGGTCCACTCCTCGTCGAGATCGATCTCCACATAGGTGTGCGGCTGCTCGGGCAGATTGAAGATTGCACGAGGATTACGATAGAACTTGCGCTTGATATCCTCAAGCGTAAGGCGACCCTCGCTCACAGCATTCAACAGCAGCGGCAGGATTGTCTCCAGGCCGGGGAAACCTGGTGGAGGCGTGGCCGATTGCTTCTCGGCCAGCGTGTGTGGCGCATGATCTGTGGCAAACACATCAATATACTCCAGGTGCTCCCACAGCGCCTCCTGATCCTCGGGAGAGCAGAGTAGCGGTCGAACCTCCGCCATGCCAGCACCCAAACGCTCCAAATCCTTTGTACTCAGGAACAAATGGTGCGGGCACACTTCACAGGTCACTCGCATGCCCTTCTCCTTGGCGGCACGTATTAGCTGTATCTCTTCCTTGCGTGCCACATGACAGATGTGCACAGGGCGGTCCAGCAAATGGGCCAGCATCATAACGGCCGCCATGCTCTGGCGTTCCGCATGGCATACAATTGGCGCCCGCTTGGGCCAGCGATTGAGATGACGCTGCCAGGCGCCCATATCACTCAGCCTCAAAGTGCCGTACGTATCATTTAGATACATCTTAAGGCCACACACTTGTGTGGCCAGCTCATGGGCATGCTCCCAGTTGGTATCGGAGGCGCCCAAATACAGAGCATAGTCACAGCGGGCACCGACACGTGCCAGATCCCGGAATTGATTAAATGTCTCACGATCAACAATAGCCGGATTTGTGTTGGGCATGGCACAGACCATTGTGACGCCACCAGCCAGCGCTGCAGCTGTTCCGCTTGCAAAATCCTCCTTATGTGTGGCACCCGGCTCGCGCAAATGCACATGAACATCAATGAAACCGGGCAACTTGACAATTCGACGCGATGTCATGCAGTCCGTGTGCGTTTTCATTATTGGATTGCGGCCTGTAACACGCATGGATTCGACCAACAGCTTCGTACACTTGACATCCGTCACCAGGGGTATGGAATAATCGACGGCCAGACGACGTGTGCGATAACCATGTGTCATAAATGACGAAACCCTAAGTTGAATTATAAAAACATAAAGTTAAGTTTAGGGATTAAGTACTTCGTGTTCTTACCTGCGTACTCCGCCACCACGCATGGGCAAATTGATGACCAAATCGAATTGTTTGTTGGCCAAAAACTCAGCCAAATGACGCAGTTCACCATTAAGATCATCGGGTAGTGTCTTATCGAATGTCCACTGTACCGACTCCACCTGTAACACATGTAAAGCAAACAATGCAAGTGAACATTTTAATTGTGCATAGATCGCCGGTTTGTGTGATTGGGGGATAAGGTCACGCCTAGACACCAACGATTGGCAAATGTTTGCTCATGTCACATAAAGATATCACAATTTACGACAACATCAATAACGACAATTGCACAGTGAAACCAGTTGCATAACATTTTTCAAACACACAACGTATTTAAATCGGTTAGAGCGAAATATCTGAAAGGGAAATCCAACCGGCTTAGTTGTACGATTCGAACCAGTTTAATAATTATTTACACGTGCACGTGAACGCTTATCACAATTTGAATTAATTACAATTTATTCTGTCAGTTATTAAATTATACTAATACGAGTCCGTTAGTCGGGGAAATTAGATCAGCTCATCATATCAGTTAAAAAAAAAATGAAGTATATGGCTAAAAAATAGAAGCCATACTTCCGACATTTGAAATTACACATCTTTTGTACATGTGATTGTGAAAGTAATTATATAAAGAAGTTGAAATGATTGGAACGCCACATTTTGGCCTACTTGCCACACTATGCGTTCAGTTCTTAGTTCTTTTGTTCTTGTGATTTATTGTTGTTCTGATAAGGAGGCTTTTTCCCTCCGCCAGCTGGGCCAGCCGGAAGCGTAGGAAGAGTCAACACTTGTCTTGATCTTATCAATAACCAACGAGAACGGCGAGTTTCTTGGAAATGGTTTTTCGATCACTATGATCGGTATCAGAAGACAAAGGAGTCGCAACTGCAGCAGTTGCGCTGCGCAAGTTAAACCACAATCACATAAACCTGATACTGATATATCAAGCTATATATGGGCTGCACTTGGTCCACAGCGACGGAGAATGATGCGCTGCCCAATCCGCTGCAGCAATTGCAGGCAGCAGAGGAGCCACCACGTGTGCAACTGCGTCGTCGCCAGGAGCAGAAGCGTCAACGCCAATTGGCCAAGCTGCAAAAGCGCAATGCACGCAAGCGTCGACATCAGCGAAGGGCTGGCAGCGGAGGCAGTGGCAGCGGCAGCGGCAGAGCCAAACGCTTGCCACGCAGCTTGCGCGGCAGCCTACGTGGCAGCGTTAGTCTGCGTGGCAGTCACAATTTGGCGCCACAGCTGCGTCTGCTTGGTGGCAGCAATGGCAGCAGTGCCACCGAATGTATTAGTGCCCTGTATGCCCGCACTCTGGAACAGCAGCGGGAGGAGCATCAGCGAACCATTGAGCAGAAGACTCGACATCAGCTGGAGCGAAAGCTGCACACATTCCTGCTTAATCAGCTGCTGCTGGGCATGCAGTTCTTTGGCCATTTCGAACACGAGTTGGCCGCCATCGATGAACAGTTGCTGGCCAAGCAGAGTTCCTGTGCCCAGACCCTGACCGAGCATAGTCTTCTATATGCCAGTGCCATTGATGTTGCAGTTGCCAAGAGAATTCTTTTCAAACCCACGTAAGTTAATACCAAAGTCTTTTTTTAGCCAATGAATGTTTAACATCAAACTGAAATTTATGGCTACGGATCATGTTTGAGGATTTGTCAAAGAACAACTGGAACGGAACCGGAAAAACTAATAAGTTTTGATAAGGGAAATTGCTAGAAACTGATTGTTTGTCCGAGAACCAGTTTGAGTTATTTTATATGCATATTTATACACTATTTATATTACAGTGATGGGCCACAGCGACTGTCGGGCTCTTCCATGGCGGGAAAAGCACATTTAGTGGCCCAGCCGCTGCAGAAGATGCTGACCTATGTGGTCTTTGATAACGTGGACATTGCTCGACCAAACGATGCCAACTATGATTCAATAGCTGCTCTGTGCAAGGTCCTGCTGGAGACAGACTATTACAATACGACACCCTGTCGGCGTCAATATGTGCAGCTGCTGGAGCAGAGTCGCTGGATGGGTTATGTGCGTCTAAAGCTACGCGAGCCGACGCCAATGCAACAACAACAACAACTGCTGCAGCAGCAGCAGCAACAACAACAGCGTATATCAATTCCAAGCAGTCCAAGCAGCGATGAGGGTGACATTGATATTGGAGTCTATACCGATTGCAGCTCTGGATATAGTACAGGCAATGGAACTATCACTAGTTTTGGTTCGAAATCGAGCAGCTGGCGTGAGGGTGACTACGATCATGTGTATATAGCGCGTTTAAACACACAACGACCCATGGATGAGTTGAAGCTTAAGCTGGTGCCGGATGCACTGCAGCGCAATGTGTTGCCCGAGGCGTGTGTCTGCCGTTTGGATAGCTGCCTGCCTGTCTGGCTGGAGCAAAGCGATGACGAAGATGACGATGGGAGCAGCAGCGGCAGTGGTAGTGATGAAGAGTTGCATGGTGATAAGCAGCTGGGTTTGGAAAGCAATCGCAGTGGCTATGAGACGGTGCAAGTGTTGCGTCAGTGTCGCGTGGAACAGCATCGACGTCGTGCTCTGCTCCAGCAATGCTACCTCAATTCACAGCAATTTATGAACTATTTCGGTGAGCTACTGCGTCAGCAATTGGCTCCAGAGCTGGGCATAAGCCAGCGACAGCTAGCTGCTGGCAGCTATCGTGGCTGCACCATATATACGGCAACGGAGGAGCTGGTGCCCGCCATTCATGTGCCAGACAGCTGGCCAGATTGTGCCTTTGAGTTCAATTTGCGTGCTCGTCCACAGCTGACAAATCTCCATACGGGCGACAAGTTTCAATGGCCAACGACGCTGATGCGTAAGCGCATTCAAACCTTTGGCTATCATTTAGTGCCTGTGGGGTATACGCCCAAACGTTCACGCAATCCCTTCCGTGAGCTGGAGTGGCGCATTGTCTTTCCACAGGCGGAACAGTATCTGGAGCGTCAGTTGACGCGCATGCAGCTCAAGGTGCTGCTGCTGATGAAGGCACTGGTGCGCACCTTTATGACGGACAAGTGCCAGGCCATGGGTCACATTATGGAGCAGCTGCGCACACATCTCTTCTGGCAGTGTGAGAGGCATAGCAATGATTGGCCAGATGAGTTTCTGGGCGAGCAGCTGGTACGCTTTGTGTGCACCTTTGCCGACTGTTTGGCCAAGAAACATCTGAGTGACTTCTTCATTGAGCGGCGTAATCTTTTCGAGCATGTGCCCGAGGATGCACTCATGGAACTGCGCTCAATAATGGCGGGCATTGCTGAGCAACCGTTGGTTCATCTCCTCCAGGCACTACGCAATCTTCAGCATGCCGATGACTTCTATCCCAAGCTCAACTATGCAAAGCTGCTCGACAATCTGGTCACACAGGATTATCTGCAGCTACGCAGCTTGGCAAAGTTTGCACGCAAGCAGCTGCCAGTTGTGCAGCAGCCGGAGCCGCTAAAGAAGCTGGATAAGATGGAGCATGTGCTGCCCACTGATGCCGAGGGTCTGCTGGGCATGCGTATGCATCAGGAGCGGTCGCGCGGCAAACTGCGTCGCAAGACACAAATGCTGCGCGCCCAGCAGCTGAAGCAACTAGCGGAACAGCGACGTGTTTCCATTGACTCCTTGACGCATGACATGCCGCTGCTGAAGCATCCGAGGGTATCCGAAACATCACAAAGCTCAAAACAGACGAATCGATCCGATACGCCGCAGCTTAACGATGGCATCGAGATCCTGAGACGCACCAATCTGCTTGAGCTGCTGCTGGATCATATGCTGGCCATGTTGGACAAGGCAACGGAGTTTCGCAATGCACAGCATGCCCAGCTGTATTTGGAGCAGGCACAACGTTTGTGCCGTCTCTACCAGCAGCTAGGCTGCACCCAATATGCTCAGCACTATTCGGAGGCGCTGTGCCAGGCGGCCAGCGGCATTGAACGTGCCACAAGCAGTCAACCAATGCAAAACTGCAGTCCACGCATTAGTCGAGCCTCCAGTTCACCACGATCCAGTCCTATGCGACGCAAATCGCTTAAGTTCGTGGAACATGTGGTCCAGATGCATTCGGGTGAGATTATGCCGTTGCAGTGTGCCACCACGCCGCCAATCACACGTAGAAGATCAGGAACGAAAAGCAATGAGAATGACATTGTTGTTGTGACACAATCAGAGCCAGATCCAGAACCAGTACCAGTGCCAACTATAACAATCGATAGTCCCAAGGATGGCAATAATATGCTGGGTACGCTTATGCAACATCTGCATATAGATCCAGATGCCTTGCAGACAATAAGCTCCAAGTCGGAGCAAATGATGCAAAAGCTAGCGCCGGAAACAAGGCTCGAGGAGCTACGCGACATTTTAAAGCGAAATAGGCAAAAGCTTAAGGATGTCTTCAATTGAAAGGGACACTTTAAATTACACGCAGGAAACTATTGAAACACATGTCCATTAGTCAGGTCATTTTACCAGTAAGTACTCGTACTTAGTACTTTTCTTGGTTTATTTTCCTACTCAAGTATCATTCAGATAATCAAAATGACACTCAAGTTTGTCCGATTAGCTTCTGTAGTCTGTAATCTTGATAACATGTATTGTATTTAAGCAAAAACGTAAATGTTCCCTACCCTTAACTTGTTTTAATGGATCTCTACTTTATGTATTTAAAAAGCTTTCAACATTATGTGATTAGTAATAAAAAAGAGAAAACAATTTCACTGAAATCAATAAGATTGTCTTTAAGATAACAGAAGAGCGATCTGGGCGGATTAAGTGGACATTAACCTACTGAGCAACAAAGCAGCTGACTAGCTAAAATGCATATCCCTAACCTTCAAGATATTAAAGACTCTTTAATATATACTTACATCAACGCCATGCTCTGCATAGAAGTCACCTGTGCCCATTGAAGCGTACAGCTTGTAACCCATCTTGGCTAGATCCCGTATGGAGGAAAGCAGTTCCATTTTGTGCTACATAAGCAGAGATATTAAATTGTTAGCAAACACAACTCAAAGACATATTTAATGCAAAAATGGTACGCACCTTGAAGCTACCAATCGAAAGTAGAATTGCATTTTTAGGTATCTGGAAGCCCGTGGAAATCATGGCCTTAAGATACGCCTCATAGTAATTGTCGCCGAAGCAGGCAACCTCGCCGGTTGATGCCATCTCCACGCCTAGCTGCACATCGGCGCCCGCTAAGCGGGAGAAACTAAACTGTGGCACTTTGACGCCCACCTTGCCAATGCCATGGAGTACATCGACGGGTTCGACAGCCATGCCAACAATAGCACGCGTCGCTGTAGCCACAAAGTCATGATCCAACGTTTTGGAGACAAATGGAAAGGAGCGTGAGACACGCACATTGCACTCAATGACTTTCAGTTCGTTGTTCTTGGCAATGAGTTGCATGTTGAAGGGTCCCGTCACATCCAAAACGGCAGCCAGATCGCGAGTAATGCGCTTGATGGCTTCCAGTGTCTCTGGATTTATGTCCTGAGGCGGAGTTACTAGGGTAGCATCACCTGAATGAACGCCTGCGTTCTCCACATGCTCGGAGACGGCCATGCAAAGGATTTCTCCATCGGACGCAACGGCATCCACATCGATTTCCTTGGCTTCGGTAAGGAACTTTGATATGACAACAGGATGTTCTCGACTTACTTCGGAAGCAGCATTTAGATATGTTTCCAGATCCTGATCGGAGTAGGCAACATTCATGGCAGCACCGGACAGAACATAGGATGGTCGCACCAGGCACGGATAACCGACTTCCTGGCAAAACTCGATGGCCGACTGTAGATTGGTCAGCTCCTTCCAGAGCGGCTGCAGTATGCCGCGTCTGTCCAGCATGCGTGAGAACTTGAAACGATTCTCGGCACAATCAATCGATTCCGGCGAAGTACCCAACACCTTGGCCTGCTGACGATGTAAATCCATGGCAATGTTATTTGGCAGCTGGCCACCCATTGAGAGTATAATGCCATCGGATCGCTCCAGCTCATAGATATCCATGACAACCTCAAAGCTTATCTCCTCAAAGTACAAACGATCGCACATATCATAATCGGTGGAAACCGTTTCCGGATTATAGTTAATCATTATAGTTGATTTCTTCAGATTGCGCAACTCGCGCAAACAGCCGACAGCACACCAATCGAATTCTACCGAAGAGCCAATGCGATAGACGCCCGAACCGACGACAATTGTGTGTCCACCGGGGAAGAGGACATCATGCTCCGATGCATTATACGTAGTATATAAGTAATTAGTGCTCGCTGGCCACTCGCCGGCAACAGTATCGATCTGTTTGACAAATGGCCGAATGTTTTGCTCCAATCTCTGCTGTCGCACTGCCAGCTCCGTGCTCTTGGTCACAACGGCAATCTGTTTATCCGCAAAGCCCATACGCTTGGCACGGAGTAGAAGGTCCGATGGCAATTGGCTGCCTGCCGACTCTAGTTCACCGTAGAAGTCAATGATGTGCTGCAGCTTGTGAAGAAACCAGCGATCGATTTTGGTCAAGTCATGCAGCTCCTCAATGGACATGCCAGCCTTCAGGCCAGCAGCCAGCACGAAGGGTCGACGATCTGTTGGCTCTGAAAGTAGCTCCTTGTCGAGGAGCGAACGATACGGATCAAAGCCGTGTACATTGCCATCAACCATGCGCAATGCCTTCTGGAATGCCTCCTCGAAGCTGCGCCCAATGGCCATGACCTCGCCAACGCTCTTCATGGAGCTGCCAATGTGCTTGCTGACACGCACAAATTTGGCCAAATCCCAGCGTGGTATCTTCACCACACAGTAATCCAAACTGGGCTCAAAGCACGCTGTCGTATTGCCTGTCACCGAGTTGCGAATGGCCGGCAGCGGTTCACCCAATGCCAGCTTGGCGGCCACATAGGCCAGTGGATAGCCTGTGGCCTTGCTGGCCAATGCCGAGCTGCGCGACAGCCGAGCATTTACCTCAATAATGTAGTATTGTTCCGAGTGGGGGCACAGTGCATACTGAATATTACACTCACCGACGACACCAAAGTGGCGGATGACTTTCAAGGCGGTGGTGCGTAGCATTTGATATTCGCGATCAGAGAGGGTTTGCGATGGTGCCACAACAATGCTTTCGCCGGTGTGGATGCCCAATGGATCAAAGTTTTCCATGTTACAGACGGTTATACAATTGTCAAAGGCATCACGTACCACCTCGTATTCCACCTCCTTCCAGCCTTTCAGCGACTTATCCACAATTAGCTGACGTGAATGGGCCAGTGCTTGATGTGCTAGAGTCTCCAGCTCCTTCTCATTGTTGGCAAAGCCGGAGCCCAGGCCACCCAACGAGAAGGCAGCTCGTGCCATAACCGGATAACCCAGACGTCCTGCTGCTTCGAGGGCCTCAGCAACCGTATTGACAGCCTCGGAGGGTGCCACCTTTTCGCCAATCTCATTGACGCGCTGTGCAAACAGTTTGCGATCCTCGGTCTCTATAATTGATTGAATGGGTGTGCCCAAAATCCGAACGTTATACTTGGCAAAGACACCGGCTAGCTCCAGCTCAACACCGCAATTGAGAGCGGTCTGTCCACCAAAAGTGAGTAGGACACCATTCGGACGCTCCGATTTTATGACCTGTTCAACGTAGTCGGGCGTAAGTGGTAGGAAATAGCACTTATCCGCCATACCCTTGGAGGTTTGCACTGTGGCAATGTTGGGATTGATGAGCACCGTCTGAATATTGGACTCGCGCATGGCCTTGATGGCCTGCGAACCAGAATAGTCGAATTCACCGGCCTGGCCAATGGATAGACCACCAGAGCCCAAAATGAGTACCTTGCGAGGTCTTGGCTGTGGTTCGGGTCGTGTGGCCCGAAGATGTCGTTCAATTAGCTGAGGCACGCTTATCGATGGCTGTCGAATGGCATCCAAAAAGACATCGAACAGAAACTCGGTGTCCTGAGGGCCAGCATGATGTTCCGGATGGAACTGAACCGAGAAATACGGTTTACTGCGATGCACAATGCCTTCGTTGGTGCCATCGTTGGCATTGACAAACAGTTCCTCCCAATCGCTGGGCAACTTGTCCAGATCGACAGCATAGCCATGATTCTGTGACGTGAGCAGGCAACGTCCACTGGAGCGATGTAGACAGGGCAGATTGTGGCCACGATTGCCGTACTTCATCTTGTAGGTATCACAACCAATGGCTGACGCCAGCAACTGATGACCCAAACAGATGCCAAAGATGGGCTTATCGCCCGCTTGCAAGACACTCTTAACAGCCTCTACAATCTGTTGACAGCTAGCTGGATTACCTGGTCCATTGGATAGGAAGAGTGCATCATATTGATCCGGCTGCAATTCAGCGCTCCAAGGCAACAGCTGCACGGATGCGCCACGTTGCAGCAAACAGCGCAGCTGGTTTAGCTTCATGCCACAATCCATGATGGCTATGCGTATGCCATTTGACTGCGGAGACTTGTACAACATGGGCTCCTTGATGGAGCACTCCTGTGCCAAATTGCGTTCATTGGGATCCACAAAGGGTGCCAGCTTCTGCTTGCCCGGATCCTCATACACAATGCGTCCCAGTAAGCTGCCCTGTTCCCGCAGCTTCTTGGTTAAGGCACGCGTATCGATGCCACTTATGCCGGGCACCTTATGCTCCGCCAGCCACTGGGAAAGCGTTCGCTGCGAGCGCCAATGTGATGGCGTCTCGCATATCTCGCCAACTACCAGGCCAGCTATCTGCACCGCACCTTTGAACCACTCAAAGTGTTCCGGTAAACCGTATGCGTCCATCTCATTGGCATCCGGTACTCCATAGTTGCCAATTAGGGGATAGGTCAGCACCAGTATCTGGGCGCTGTATGAGCGATCCGTCAGAGCCTCTGTATAGCCAACCATGCCTGTTTGGAATACCACCTCGCCACTTGTGGCCGTACTCTTAGCACCGAATGAAATACCTGGCATAACGGTTCCATCCTCAAGCACAAGATAACAATCTGTTGTCGACATTATGCTGTAGGGCGAAACGTTAAAATACTATTTAAGTTGGTTCTTTGAAACATTTTGTGATTCTAGCAAGAAAGAAGCATTCTTGTATTTTTTTTTTTTTTTTTTTTTTTGAAATAAGACCCTCAACTATTGGGCCCTCAGTTACTATCCTGTAAATTTGTGCATTGATTATAACATAAACAGTAACAGTAATTGAGGTGATTTTTTGTTTAAATCAAAACTGTATATGCAGATTTAAGAATTGAATTTCAACTGGATTTCATTGAAAATGATTACCGAATTTATTTATGTGCTTGATCGACAATTTAAGTTGTGTTTACTTAATTGAATATCAATAATTGTAATCAGAGAAAGTTTGTTAATGGTATACAAAAACGTTAAAGATCTTTACAAATTCCTTTGCACACAATACAAACGTATAGTTAAAAAAATTTATTCAAAAATTCAAGATACATTTGTGTCCACGTTTTTACAAGAAAATGTAGACTAGCAGCAAGTTGCGATCGAATCAATAGTTGATAAGTTAAGGCAAAGTAAACGTCTTTGCTACAAAAATTTACGATACGTGTGTACTTCTTTTTTTACCATTAAAAAACAGACACACATCGAAGTTAAAAACAAACAAGAAAACCTGTAACACAAACATGTATTTTCTTGTCTATTATTTGGGAACAGAGTCTAACCAACTTACTGATAAAGTGTAGACCGGTTCGTTGTTAATGCACACATACACATAGAAATATATGCGTGTAAACATAGCGCAAGCGCGTGGAGATAGAAGCGCAAGTAGACACTATTTTGTTAAAGAACTGAAGTGCAATCCTTAACCAAATACACACTCGTTTAACACAAATTTAGCTATTTTATTTTAATTCTAAAACACTCCACTTACTTTGCTTTTTACTTTTAGTTTCACCCGTGCCTAATTCGGAAATGCGTTTAAATTGATAATTGAATGTTAACGTAAATTCGCTGATTTACTCTACGTCGCAGCACGTGTGCACGTGTTTTCGGTTTTTATTGGGTGTCGAACTTCGGACACACAACCGGCATTCACAACAGAAGTCGAATGAATGATTCGAACCAGAAGCGCTGCTTACAACAAGCTGACGACTCTCGACTCCAACGACGCAGTATGAGTGTGAACAAGAGCGTACGCATAAGAGTGAAAAAGGGTTTTAGCACTCTTCAACAAGATGTAACACATACTTAATCACCTTAGCGTGCAGTTCATATGAAAAACTTGCAAGAAAATTTTCCAACTCTGCCGCACCCCTATTGCAAAAATACTACGTACGCCTCTGAGCATTTACAACCATCAATATGTTGTTCGGTGGGCTCAACACTTCTTTGGCGTTTACATGCGAAAGAGTGAGATGGACACTTACACGATGAATGTGAGCTTGACAAATTTTGTTTTGTTTTTTTCTAACCCGCGTGGCGCATGGCGGCTCTCTTGTACGCCTTATATTATTACTTGTTGCTTATCACTCGCTGTTGGACATTATAAAAAGTTTGTTTGTAAATGCGACAACCTTTTGATACCCTTACCTAAGACAACTCAATTTACGTTTCATCAATGTAGTTTGAAGAGCAGTCCAATGTCATTTATAATTCGCACCAATTTGATTTTGGGATATAGGCGCGAAGGGCTTTGTTAAAAGGCAATTAATAAGCAAATAGTGGTTAATATGCCCAAAGTATCGACTTATTGTCTTTCAGTACACTGTATGCTACATAGGATAACTGGAAGTAGTAGATGTAAGATTTCCTAGAAGCACTTAGCAGTGTACTCGGCGGTATTCACATTGATACCAAAAAATTTTGTGTTTGAGCGCGTCGGCAAATGTCAAATTACAATGGAAAGAAGAAGACACAACAGTAAAGCTGCCAAAATTTTACTCAACACTAGCAATTAGCCGAGATCTTTCAACGTGACAGCTATAAACATTAAGGCAAATGGGTTCGCTGAATTATTAATAAAAAAAATTCAAGTAATCCAATTGCTTCCAATCGAATAGCCAATGCATTTAAATTTTTATGTAAAAATCACAGGCAATTATGTGCAGTGGCAACGCTTATCGATAGATTTACGTCGTCATCGATGTGACGGCAGCTTAGGTTCAGCCCTGGTTATACTAACGATCCGCGCTCAATTTAAAATGTTTCGTTTCCGAAATAATCAGAAAATTAGTTTACAGTTTATGTTATTTATTTATTCATGCAAATTAGTATTGCAGTTTATTTATTGATACGTACATACGTCATGTGCCTGTGTCATACATAATGGTTTAAATGTATATTATTTGTATATATATAAATGTGTAAATATTTATACATACGTACATATTTCTGTAGGTATGTAGTACAAAAGTATAACAAATAAATAACAAGAAATTATTAAATACATATTACAGCTTTATATGTATGTACAATGTATACATATAAACATATTTAAGGTATTAGGACAACGCATACATTTTGGTCTACTTGCTGGGGCCACCAGATCCAATAATCGGGGTCCGCTTTTGGTTAATAACGCGTAGAAAACAAAACAAAAAAAATAAGAAATAAAGTAATAATATTTTGATAAATACATTTTAGGGCTTTCAAACGAGACTTAAAAATACAAGTTATTTGCAAAAGTTAAAATCATAGCTAAATGCGAAAAAAAAACCACAAACATTTTCATTCAAACATTTGTCGGCGCATCCATGCCACAGATGACAGACTTGACCACTGCGGCGGCCGAGAGTGAGGCATAGTTCTGCCATTTGCGCGTCGACATGCCATCCTTGTAGTCAGAGATGCCCTTGACCAGTATGAAGCTCTCCCGACAATTGCCAATAATGCTGTCCAGCACACTGCTCATTTCCACATCGGTCGCCAGCAGTCCAAATTTACGCGCAAACTGTGTGCGCAGATCATCGCTGCGCACCATGTCCCGACCGGAGCCAATTGGACCCAGATGCAGGCGCAGACGTGTCACACCATTAATCTCATCGGCTGCAATGGGATGGGCCACCTCGATGACCTCGTTGTTGCCAATGTTCATGAACAGTTTGTCCGTCTTGGCGTCCGGGCGGCCAAAGTCGCTTTCTGTCTTCTGGGCAAGCGTTTGTTGTGCATCGCGCAGATATGTTTCCCATGGCCGTTTCAGTTCCATGTTCGCCTGCAGGCTCTCTGCAATCTGCTGCAGTGAATCGTTGACCGGAAAATATGTCTTCACATCCTCACCGCTCTTGTACACATAAACATAGGGTTTCTCCTTGCTGCGGAGCAATTAACAAGATAAGATTAGATAAAACTGTTTTGCTGGTGTTGTGCATCCGGCTCACCTGTTGATCAAGGCACGTTGCTTGTCCACATACGAGATGACCACATCGCCCAAACGCACATGCTTCTTGTAGTCGGTGTAGTGAGGCACACCGCCAGCTACGCCCACAATGAAGACATAGTCAACCTTTTGGAATGTGCCCAACAGTCTGGTTGTTGTATTGCCTGTCGCCGTCATTGCCTCCCGCGTGCTGCCCACCGATGGCAGCTTTGTGCTCACTATCCTGTGTGCTCCAATGTTGCCCAAGGTATAAACATTTGATTCGCCTGTTCGGAGTACACATGAAATGTTATTACTTATATGTTCTTTTACTCACAACTTTTACACAGACAAACGATTCATCTATTTGGATGGGCATGTACATATATGTGTGTGTGTGTGTGTTGATGTTACTGTGCGTGTCAACGACAATTAAACGGAAACAAGTTTTTGTGTGTATAAAATGTAAAAAATACAACAGAACGATTCGTACAAACCAAAACCAAAACACCTTAACTATAGCAACAACAATAAACAATAGGCAATAAATATTTTGTTTTCCTTTTGCAACAATTACAATAATAATATAACGGGAATTAAGGTCAAGTTCACAGTTATGTCGCAAATATTTGTTTTGCTTAAGTTCTCCTTAATGACATTAACAAATCGCTTTAATCTATAAATTATAATTATACATTTCTATATGCACATAACCCTACTTATTTTATAATCAAACTTTAATCTAATTGTAAAAACTGTTACAAAAAAGGAAGGCAAAATTTGCTCTTAACCCTACTTTTTTGTACCAGACATTAGAATATTCTAGAGTTTTAATTCAATTCATAGCATCGTTACAGCAAGAATCTATTTAATTTACTGTATACAAAGCGAACATAGTTTGTTTTAGAGATTGATGACAATTTGATTTGCACAAATTAATGTGAACTTGACCCCAAAACAGACACAGAGCAAAAGAGCAAAAGAGACAAACAAATTAGATAACATTGTAAGGTTGACATTGATATTGTTATTAATGTGTAGTATGTATGGTAAATTGTAGGCGACTAGGTGCTTACCAAATCTGCGTTTCTTTTTTGATTTTCTGAGTGAGTTCGTTAGATTGGGATCGGAATCTGTTATGTATATACATAGATATATACGTTTGATTTTTGCGTTCGAAAAGTAATCATTCATTAATATTTTTGGGTTTGTATTAATAATTTTGCAGTTTCTCATTGACAGTTTGGGTACGGGCATGAGAGGCGGATGGGTTGGGAGGAGTAGGGAGCAACAAGCAAACATATTAGATGCAAATGCATTCAACATTCGTAATCATATTCGTATTCGTATTTAGTTTTGATGGTTCGCAAACCGTAACAGTTAGCATACAAGAGAAAGAGAGAAAGATATATAAATCGAGAGATGAGTTTAAGTAAAAGAGAGAATAATCCATTGAATGTTCTCTCATTCGGCATGTGCATGTGCATGTGGCGCCACCTACCGACTGTGGTGTAACGGACAAACGTCTCCTTGTTCTCCAACATGGCATCAACGGCCAGCTTCTCACAATACTGTGCCGTTATAATTGCTATCGTCGGCTGCTTGTTCGACGCAATCGTTGGCATCTGTTTGACCACCTTGATCTCCTTGTCCTCGTGATGGATGCGCGTATAGGCATTATATTCCATGGACTTGATTAGATTGCGCTCCTGCAGCGATTGTATGACCAGCAATACATCCTGCTCACTCCAGCCATAGTCCCTGGTACAGAAGAACATGAATTTTAACGTTTGTTCAGTGTTAAGCGAATGCAACTTACTTGGCCAAATCTTCGGGTGAAACGGGATTGGGATACGCCTGCTCAATGAGTTCCAGTACCTTTTCCTGTGTCAGCGGCGGAGATTCAAATTGTGATTCCTCCAGAGAAACTGTGCAGACAGAGAGAGAGAGAAAGAGTGTTGGCTGTCAGAATACTTTTGAGCATATAATAGAATGTCTGAGTAAACGCATTAATGTTAAGTTTTTGTGGGGTTTGGGGGCAGCAGCAGGCGGCTAGGCGAGGCGAGGGGCATGGTTAGGTTGTGGCAGGCTCAAGCAGCGTTTTGTGTTAACTTAATTGCAGACAGAGCCCAGACATTAAATGGCTACACTTGAGAGAGAGAGAGAGAGAGGGGTAGAGCCAAGAAAGCATTGGCAAGTCAATGCACGCAAGAGTTGAACAGTTTGAAAGTGATTGCACAAACGCCCCTCAAAGCCAAATGGCGGTTTGACAGCCACTGAAGAACAGACAACATTTGATTGTATTAAAGAAAATGACAGGCATTATTTGTTCTTTTAGATTACTTTCTTTATAAGGTACATGTAAATATTGTACTAAAACTCAGTGCGTTCTTTATTTTTTAATAGACGAAGTGCGTGCATTAGTTAAAAGACATTAAACAAACAAACAAACGAACGAACGAACAAACTAACAAAACCGAGGACTGAGATCACAAGAAACAGGTTGACAAAAGTAGCTAGATATATTCTTAGTTGTTGAAAGCTGGTTGTGTATGGTGTTGTTGTTGTTGTTGGTGTCTGGCGAGGATTAGTTGGCGTTAAAAGCAGCAGCAGCAGCAGCAGCAGATTCATTTGCGTCTTGCGCTTAGCTGCTCAGTGTACATGTCCAGCCAAATGGCCTTCATCAGATTGTCGCCATCACCTGTTTTCTTTTGCGCCAGCAAGGCCTCCTCAAACTTGCGATTGCAGTCACCATAGCAGTAGATAATGTAACCATCTCGAGCTGTTTAACCCAAATATATCCCAATCATATATACCAAAGACACCAGATAATGAGTAAATAAGATACAGAGACGCATAGATATATGTAGAGATAGAGAGAGAGAGAGATGAAACCAAACGAAAGAAACAAACAGAAAGAGAGAGAGAGAGAGAGATACTTACGTGGTCGTGATGGAGGCGCTGATGTCTCCTCCAAGATGCGCAGCTCAATCTCAATGGATTGTATTTCGGCATAGCCATGCTGCAACAGTTTCATTATCTTCTTGATAAAGCCAACATAATCTGTAATTACAAAATTTTTTGAGTTATCTTCTACCACAAAAACGCAAAACGAAAAACGAAAAACGAAAAACCAAAAAACCGGTCTCAATCGTATACCTCTGGGAAAGTCCTGCGGACTGACAAGCTCTTTGAAAAAATCCTGGGCAATGTGCGCCTGCTTCTCATCGTTGGTTAGCCAATCGCGAAACCAGAAGCGCAAGGTGCGCGACTCCTGCGAATGTTTGCCCGTATTCGCACTGACCAGGAACACGCGAAACTCCAGCGATAGGGCGGCTGCCTTGCTGGCGCTCTTTTGCCCAGCGACCGTGTCCTTGTTGATTATGATGCCTGTGTGATCTCCGCCAGCGACATGGACGCGATCGTTGATCTCATCGATGAGCTTGCGCTCGATGAGTATAACGGTGCTGTTGGCCGTTTTGCCACGTGGCGTCATCACGACCTGCTCTGTGCGCGGCGGCGTCTGACTTCGGCGGGCAGCGTTGCTGTTCTGAGCGATGTTATTTGGTTTTTGGTTTTGGTCTGGGCTCCAAACGTTGCCCGTTGCCGCTGTGACTGCGACACTTTTATTGCTGTTGTTGTAGCTGTTGTGCTTGTTGTTGTTGTTGTTGTTGTTGGCGGTGCCATTCGGCAGGGTACCGTTACCATTTGGTTGGCCCTTGTTGGGCTTGGGCTTGGGCGGCGGCGGTGGCGCCATCTGTGTCTGACTTCTGCGCCCTGACATATTAACCGATTTTCCCCTGGCAATATATCTGATTGTTTGTTATTCCTCTTTTTTTTTCCTTAATGGTCTGGGGGGGGGAGAAGGTTCCTCCTTCTTCTTCTTCTTCTGCTTTCTGTTTTCGGGGCGTCCTTGAGCCCAGCAGCGTGTTGTTGTTGCCTAAAAACGAGAGTACGAAAGTTAGATATATATTCGGCTTTGGAGGTACACTTGGCGAAAAAGCTTTTTGTGCTTCTTTAAATACTACTGAAAGAAGTTCTGTGTTTTTATTCTCAGTGTATTGCCATAACCATATCCAATTGCTATTTGTCTGTTGTGGAATTTGTTACTTTTTTAGTCTTGGCAACGCGCCAAACAAATTTCGAATTCATAAATAATTGGTATCATAAATTCTGTGACACCCCTCGTGCTCCTCCCCCTCCCTTCTTAGCCCAACCATGCAGCCCGTGCAACCACCACCAACAACAAGAACAAGAACAACCTGGTTGGCGCCGACCCAGTGACTTGCTTTTTGGCCAACACAAAAAAAAAAAAAAAACAAAAAACAAGCAGAGAAAATCAATAAGAATTTTGTTTTGCCAAGTGCATAACTAGACGTACATACAGCAGAGCAGCAAACAAACCCTTAAGCCCACCCACCCTTAAGCACAATTAGAGTCAGAGCCAGCCAGCCAGCCAGCCAGCCAGGCAGCCAGCCACACGTCTTCCGGCCAAATGTCACGAAAAGTTTTTTGAACCCGTTTATCATTGGGGCACAAAACTGGCCACAAACGGGGTTGCTGACTCTGACAGTCAGCCAGGTAGCCAGGCAGGCAGCCTTTGTTGCCTTGCCTTGCCGTGTCTTGTGCCAAAGTAATTTGCATAAGGTAAACACATGCCACATGAATGTGACACGGCAGCTAAGTCCAATCGGGAAGAAGCAGGCAAATGAACCGAAAAGTTCAACAAAATCGGAATTTCAACTAGGTTAAAGCGAAGGTTTGTTAAGTAACTTTAACAAAATACAATTGTTGTAATACAATCCCGACGGTAATAATCCGAGTACACGCATGGGATTCAATCTTCATCATCATCAAAATTGACAGAGACAGAGACAGAGACCCAGCCCACTTAATTAGATTAAAGAGCATCTCCCTGGGCACAACAACAGCAACGATGAATAATCATAAAAAAAGGGTGCACTCGAATTTCATGGCCGGAAATTATTTGCCGTCTGCAATTTCAATTAAAAAGAAAAAAAAAAGACAACTACAGTTTGACAGGCATATACCAAACCCAAACCCTTAGTGCCAAGCCCACAAGCAACTAGCTTTTGATCAAGCCAAAAACTGATTACGAATGCATTTCCTCACTTCCGTTGCACACTTTGAAAGCTATTGGTAAATTGGTAGAAGTCGCAAGAAAGTCGAGAGTTAAGCTATTCCACATTCCACCAGATATGCATATAGCTCGCCGATCCAGTCGACTTGGCGTTGTCGACATCTTTTCGAAATTCCAATGCCCGCCCAAGTGCTTGACGAACCGTAACGCATTACGTTATAACGCTTAAGTTGGTAGCTTTTTGCCCATATCAAATGCGGGCATGGAAGGAGTTATGGGTGAGCGCATAACAATTCCCAAAAGAGTGGGAGACCTGACTAACTGGCGACCCAAAACACATTTCCGTTTCGTATACCCTGTAAGCGCGTAAACAGCATTTGGCAGTTGGTATTGGTTGATTGTGGCTGCCACGCCCGCAGCATAGCAGCAACAACAGCCAGACAAACAGCCCCCATAAAAAGCGCTTCGACGCCTGCGGGTTGGCCCAAGTGGGCGAATGGAGGCCAATGCAGGTCTCAGTCACAATTATTATTGGCAAAGCAACCGCAAATTTGCACTCACTCAAAATATGGAAAAAACATCTTGACGCCTATTAGTTGTGGTTTCCTGTTTACTGTTGGGCGCCGTTGTGGTCCGGAGGAAAAGTGAAAATGATAGAAAAATCGTTGCTGTTTTCGTTGTGTGGTTGGAAAAGACTTTAAAGACTTGTATGAAAATTGAATTGCATCAATGGGAAAACCGATTTCTCAAAAGAAAAGAAAAGAAAAATTAAACAAGCAAGTTCAAAAGCTAAGCGTAAATGTTTATAAACAAACAAATTAACTAATCTAAATTGAAGCATAGAATAATAAATAATTTCTTAAATAACCTTGCAACAAGTGGACGACATACGAACTAAGAATGTTTTCAATATCTATGTATAGTATGTAGCAAGAAGCAACAACAACAACAAAAAAAGAGGCCGCCAAAACGCTTGCCACACTTGCTCAATCAGCGCCAGGCCAGATGGCTGGCAAAGCTTTGGAGGAAACAGTAATATATATATAATCTATATGACCGACCACCCACACTATGCATAGACCGATCGGTGTGCGTCTTTTCCGCTGCCTCTTATCGGCTGTTTTGTTTGCTGGTTCGCAACAACAACAGCAACATTGACTGTTAATTACTCATAAAACGTTCAATCGAGCGTACCGCCCCGCATGGCTTACCCTTTGGCCGCCCCCCTTAGTACGTGACTCATTTGTTGAGCAAGTAAAAACTATGATTACAATGTTTATACACTTAACAAAAAAGGGTAGAAAAAAAGATGCACATCAAAACGTGACTAAACTTTGATTAAAATCATTCCAAATTATGATCATTAAACAGTTTGAATCATACTTGTTACCGAATTAGTCACTTAAAAGTGTGTGTGTTTTTTTTTGTCAGTGTAATATATATTCGTGTCCGTGTCACGTTCGTCTCGCTACAGCTAATTACACTGCACAAATTAACTGAAATTATGGGGCAATTAGTATACAAGTACAAACAAGCGACTCTCTTATTGTTCCTATATATATATATATATATAGCAAGAGCATGGGAATATTCGTTGCGATAATTTCAAGATCAACTAACCAAGTTCTAGTTAACTTGTTTTTAGAAATAGTTTTATCTACATTTTCAAATGTATTCAAAAACAAGTTTAAGCCAGACTTAAGTTGAGTTTTTAGTATCTATTTTGTTTTGCTAATGCCAATGACTTAAAATCGTTTTCGAGGTGACAAACTATTTGATTTGCATTCTAAATAACCCGATGATTCAATTAACCAATAATGAATACTGTATTGAAACTGGGCAAATTGTTGTAGCCAAAGTTCACGGGCAATTTGGCAAAAACTATTTGCTTTAGTTTCTTTTCTTTTTTCTTCTAAATTTAAGTACATACTATAACAATAAATTGATATAATTTGCTGGCTAGGCTAAGTACAAAGTACAAAATAAATTGCAATGATCTTTTTTTCGTTTTGTGTGTGTGTGTGAACCATTTCGAAATGATTATTTCATTTTTGTTTGTAGGAATATTTTTGAAAATATTGTGAATTGGAGCGCTGTCTCGACCGATTGTCTAGAAGAGTCTCAAGGCATGATTAAGCAATGTGCCAAATAACAACACAAGTGTTTTGGTTTTCGACAGACACCAATCTTTAAGTATATATATATATATTTCGTCAGACACCTTTAGCTTTTAGTTTGAATATATAGTTTTTGCTACGCCAAATTGACTCGATTGAGCTGAAAAGATGCGGCGCAAATGGAAGCATTGAGTGGGCGAATTCTCTCCCTCTCTCTCTCTCTCTCTCTCTCTCTCTCTTGTTGTTGTTTGAGGATTTCGTCATGCAGAGGGCACAAATGGTCAGCGTCTTGCGGCAATTAGGCTCTTGCAGCGGATCAATAAAGTTGCTTTAAATATAGTAATTAAATACAATCCAAGCTCTTTGGACGAAATTTGACACACATTGCGTGGCTCGGTTGCACTTAAAAGGCAATTGCAAGAAGCCGCCCATTAAATAGGCCAGAATGCACTGCTTGGCCATAGAGCTCACGCGAGCTGCGGTAGACTAAGTCGACCCATAGATACCCTTTTGCTATAAATGGTAATCCTATCTAATCTTATCGAAGACTGGTATTAACTGAACATGTTTATGGGCACTCTTATACAGTCGATATACCCTGCATATAAGCCTAACACTTTGCCCTGCACTCTGCTGATGGGCTCCATGCATGCGATTTGTTGCGTTTTGCCCTATAAATTAGACGTTAGGCGACTTTTCAAATGGTTGAGAGCCGACAGTTTTATGACCACAACACACACACACACACACACACAAGCAACTGGGCAAAATACTAAGAGCCAACCCCAGTTGCTGTTGTTATTGTTGTCTTCCCTCTAACTATCTGCAGTGTTTGGCCATAATTGTGAATTTCAATATTCAAAACGTTAGTTAGCTAAATATAATTTGGTATATATATTTATAGGAGCTTATGTCTTCACTCGATCCACAAACACACAGAGTTCTCATCGTGGTTTGTGTGTAGGCTACTTTTGAGACAACATTGACGAGCTGCACTGATGTGTTTGCTAATCTCAAATTGCATTTGATTGTCGCCCAGCAAATGAGGTTGATCAAACACACACACACACACACACACTATATCAATTTACACCAACATGTAATATAACACAGAGAAAAGAAAGCATAAAAACTGGGACGAAAAACAATTTCACAGTTTAAATTTATTTTAAAGTTGGCCCAGAATGGCCTTGGGTTGAATGAACCGCATGCGAAATGATTTTCTGATTTTCAAAACCCTTTTCAGATATCAAACAGATTGTGTTTCATTCTCTTATTACCTTAACATTTACTTTCTTTTTCTCTCTAGTTTCATTTCATTTCATTTCTTAACTTTATCGATCATTTGTTTCGAAAACATTCTTAAACTATGAACTTTATTCGACTTGAAACAAATGCAACTGGAATATATACACTCGTCTCTATGAAAACCGATTCAAAATTAGCAATGTTTATTTAGTTTTTTTGCTTTTTTGCAACAATTTACGATGTTTCTGTTGTTGTGAGGCTGTTTTGTATAAATTGCCTGCAAAATGAGATCATGCACAGTTTCGCTAGTTCACTCTCCATTAAAATGTTTTTGCGCGTTGTGTTTGTTGAAAAAAAAACGTTGCTTGAATTGAATTTGGAATGCAGGTCAAAATTTGTATACATTCGAGAATAACTTCTAGAACATATGTAAAAGTTAATTGTTGTTGAGTTGATACTAGAGGGAAAACAAAGCGGATATACATTTAGATAAAGCGAGGCATTTAACTAAACCAGAACATTAACAGCGATCAACTTGAACAAACGTGACGTTTGTACGTTTGCTTTGGTTTACAGTTTGAGGGCAACTGGAAATCTCAAATGGTTTGCAAGGGCGTTTTAAAACGCGCGCGTTTTCTTTCTTTTCAAATAGCAATGTCATTCGTTTATTGTATACATTTGTATGACTGTATTGTAGAAGTGAAACTACAGCTGTTTGCGGGTGAATCCCCACTCTTGCCCCTTACCACACTCTCATTATAAGAAGTCTTTAAATAGATATTGACGAACAAAAAATCTCTTTAAGCTTACCTGTTGCTTTTATTGTTGTATTCTTCAAACTGTTATATTGAAGTGTTGTACTTGACTTGAATAAATTCACTCTACAACAAACAAAACAAAAATGTCATTAAACAAAGCTTTTTTTTTTGTGCAAACTTAAACAACATTTATCATATTGTGCACATTTTCGTACTGCACGCGTGTGTGTGTGTGTGTGTGTGTGTGTGTGTGCGTGCGTGTGTTTCTACATATTTGTATCTTATCTTATCGTGTGCCTTGAACAAATTCTCATTATCAGCTGATAAGCACGTCGAATCGATCGTTGTAGTTGTTATTGTTGCTGTTGTTGTTCATATTGTTTGTCAATATGCCGGAAACAACGCTTGTAACTTTAGTCATGTTTCTACTTATATACATTGCTCTGTGGCAAATATCTGTTTGCATGAGCTCATTAGTTGCTGCCGCTGACGTCATGGCACCTAGCATTGAACTTGATCGAACATGTTTGCAACTGTACGAAAAAGAACACCGAATACCGAAAACCAATCCGCAACTCGAGCCGAAGCGAGCCAAGCCGAGAGCTTGGCATGATGCGTGATGCTTTGGTTAAGCATTAGACGATGATGATTCATCCTATTATTAGTACTATTAAAAATATAATGAACGCTTGTGGTTCTTGCTGATCGCTCTGACGTCATTGCGCACAGAGCAGAGCAAACTAAAACAAAAGGGTTGCACTTGAATTCTAGTAAACAATCGCACGACTGAATTTTATCAAGCCAACAACACAATAACAAAAAGATAACAACAACAACAAAAAAAACCAGCTACACGAGCAGCTGGTTTACCTTCAGAGTTCGGCGGCAAGCGCTCGCCATTCAAAATTGAAACAATTGTACAGCGCCAGTGAACACACACACAAACATGGCACAAGTATACACTTGGGAAAAATTGCACCAAAACAAAAATCCAAAAAAAAAAAAACAACAACAACAGAACAGAAACAACAGCACGCACACAATTTGGCGTTCTGTGTGTATTAAATTACGCATGGACGCGTGTCTATTTTTAATAATATTGCAGCTAGTCAGTGGGCTAAAGACAGAACGTCTGTCTAGAATGCTTTACCGTTGTTCACGTCCTGTTGCGCGCGTCACTTACAATGTAAATATACGGAACGCGCGTAAAATGCCGGCTATTAGACGATTTTAAAGAAAAAGCTCGCACTCAAGTCGCGACCGTTTCGTACAATGAAATTTTTTCAACTGAAAGTCGATGGCTGCATCGGCTTTGCTAGTATATCGATTGTTATTTGTTGTGAACTATTTTTGTCAAAATAGCTTGCATTGTTATATCGATACTTGAGCTATCGGTAAATGCTCAAAAATGGTTTATAAGCACGATTCAACGAACTTCTATCGATATGTACTACTAAAAGTGTTTAAACTGCTAATTTGCTACCATATGTTCTGTTAAGATTATAAGCAGATAGTTTAACAAATAAATTAATGCCCGTTTAGTTGTTCTAGTTCAAAATTACATGTTTTTTAATTTTTTCAAACAATGAAAATTTGTTCTCACATATTTTATGATTGTGTCCTTCAAATAATTTAATTCAAAATTCAGCCATTAACAGTGCGCGCCACTTTCTGCAGGATGTTAGCAAAGTGCGTTAACATACTCAAAAATGCGAAATTACAAGCGCAAATGTGCGCAACAATCATTAAACAGAGGAACACAAATTTGTTTTTAAACTTAAACATATGACATTTGGAATATTGTGCTTGTGGATTGAATGTTTACTACCTTCAGTTATCCTTTTGTTAATTAAAATCATAAAAGTCTGCACACTGCAGACTGATAAGCAAATCAAATTGTCTTTTTTAAATTATCCCGCTTGACATGCGCAAAATATTAATGTAATCAACAATTTTGGGACATCTGTTTATTCTATTAAGCAACATATGAACGGTGATGAAACGAGATAAACTACAACAAATGGAATGCTTTGGGACTATAATATTGAATGGCATTAAAGTTTTAAAGACTTATCAGCTTGAAAAGTATGTGTTTTGTTTTTAGTTTTGCACTTGCCTTGACACAGGTTTGGCCAAGGAAATTGCGTCTGCCATGAAAAATGAAGCTGTTGGACCACAATCGACTTTATTGAGCTTGTATAGAGTATCTAGCTGTTAAGCATTTAATGTGCAACATGAATTTTAATAATTTGTTTGCTTACAGTTGAATCTATAGACGGATCCATTGCCCTCGAGCAGTTGAACAGCAAGAGGAGCAAATCTTTAGTTGCCGACAGATATGGCAAAGATTTTAGAGGATTCGAGAGGCTGGCTTAACTAGGCTTAGAGGAACAATGCGCATTACTTTGTTATGGTATAGGTTGGAACTCATAGCATCACAGTAGAGAATCTCTTAACTTGCTTGCTAATTGCTATTAAATAAGTCTTTAAATGAATTTGTGCTTGCTTTAAAACAATTCTTTTCTTTTTTAGGGCGAACGTATTAAAAATTCCCTATTAAAGTTGGAAAAGCGATTTAAATCAAATGAATGAAAAAAAACCTTACTGAAGAAAAAAGTTCATTTGACTTTGTATCCATTACCAAGCAATCAACGAATCTTTCCACTCAATTTATAGATTATTCGAGAACGAATTGATTAACTAATTGTTCCCAAAGGAATATATATTTATACATCTCAGCTTGTTATCCCTTTTTAACGAAACGTACAGAAATAATAACATTATGTTTGTATTTCGATTTTGTCGCAACATCCCAATGTCCTTGACCCAGCCGCATTTGTCATTAAATTGCCCAGAGATATCTAACACTGGATGCCTAATTGCAGGATGTGACTGCACAAGTTGCCACTTGTCATGTTTTTGTATAAGTTGGCATTATTTTGGGTTATTCGGTTGCCAATGTTTATGCGTCGACACACACATTTATCTGTCTCTCTCTCTCTCTCTCTCTCTCTGTGTTGGTGTGTGTGTGTTTGTTTTCATTTGTATAATACGCACTTTGGGGTTTAAATGCGTCAACAGTGGGCAAAATTTGTATTACGTCCTGTCAGATAGCTGTCAGGATCTGTTGATGGAGTTTGGCATTGGAGTCTTTGCATCTGCTGCTCTGCATCTAATTTTCAATTTATTATATATTTAATTTGGAATTCATTTTGTTGCTGTCGTTTTTTACTGCGTTGTGTCTTTCTCTCTCTCTCTCTGTCTCATTCTCATATGCTGTGTGCTGTTTTGTATGCGCGCATGTTTGTCTATTTGCACTAATTAAATTCATTCCGAAATTTTTCGCATTAAAAGTTTACTAATGAAATTTATGCAGCTACTGTTTTGTGGGCCAAGGCTCAAAAGTCGTGCTTTCAATTAAAAATAATCGTGGAACGATGATGCATGCGGCATGCAGCACTGTCAGGTAAGGTGACACTGGTACATTGCACAGTGGAACCATTGTCATGCAGTTGAATTTGCACAAACATTATCGATCTAAGAGAGAATCGTAATAGCGTAGCACAGCACTTCGTGTGCTGAGAGCGGTGCTAAGCAGTACTTCGTGTGCTGAGAGCGGATAGCCGAACGCAGAGCGTCGCTCGTTCTGTTGCTGCGATCGTATGCCAGCGATCTAATTGGAAATCTTAATCGTGTCTCACTGTAATGGACAATGTTAATGTGTTTTGTTTTTGTTTTTGTTGTTTTTTTTTTTTGTGCACTGTGCACGACGACAGTTTGGCTGGTTGGTGCCTTCGAATTAGATTTGTTTTAAATTGCATTTTTGCGGTTATTATTGCATTTGGGTTTTGTTGTATTTCATTTCATTTGATTTTGCCTGTCGCCAGCGAATACAATAAACCTTTTTATTTCACTGTTATAAATTCCCTCAACGCACGCACATACATACACATATGTATGTATATAAGCTGTATATAGCTGTGTTAATGCAATCAAATGTGGCATAATTAAAAAAAAACAAATATCAAGTATTGGTTTGTGGGCATGTTTCGAATCGGCTTTAGGTTTAGTTTAGTCAATGAGCAAATGCATTAAATAAACATGGATCAGTTGTGGCAATGGCCTGCATTGCATTGTGATCTGTGTCATAGAGAAATTGCACTTTAAGTTCTATGAACTCGAATATGAAATACAGAAAAGTGGCTGAATTAAGCAAAACTTGTGCATTGAATAAACAATATGGCAGCAAGTTGAAGCATTTGCCGTAAACATGTTTATGTGCTCTACAAAAGATCTTAGCTTGATGGCTCTTTAGTACCTGCAGTCAAAGAGAGAGAGAGAGAGAGAGCACTTGCCCTCAACCCGCAACCCGCTTAAATTGGAAAGTGTGGGTAAAAGGCTTTTAAGACAAACATTTTTGGCAAAATAAAACTTTAACTTCAACTTCGTAGGTTTCTCTGGTTTTAACTCATATTGTAAATCAAAAATATATATGAACTTCATCTGTGTGTATGTGTGTGTGTGTGTGTGTGTGTGTGCTTACACGCACAGAGGGATATACTTTGAGCACCACTCAATTACACAATGCTCTGCAGCATGTGACTTCGATGAAGTATTTTATTTGGTTGGCAAGTCACGTGATGTGCAACAGCAGCCCAAGTCTAAAGACCAGCTCCAAGTTCTATGCCATTTTGCCTGCTAGTACGTTAAGTATACGCAGTGTTGACCAACACACATATACGTTGTGATAAACTGCGTTGCCCAATGCTCACACACACACATACACACACACAGATAGAGAAACATATATTACATATATGAAAACCGCACAAGTTTTTGGCACTGCTGAGTTCCTGTGTGTAAGCTGCTTAAATTTAATGCACGACGAAGAAGCAGAAGAAGAAAATAAAAATGAAAGTAAAACGAAACGAAACGAAACGAGAAGTCGCAGAAGGGGGCTGGGCCAATGTTGAAGTCAGGCTGGCGCTAATTTATGTCGCCCTGGCTCCTGTCCCCATGGCCAAGCAGCAGCAGCAGCAGCAGCAGTCTCCACTCTTTAGTGTTTAACATGCTCTCAGTGTGGTCAAGTGTTTTGGGCCATACGACTGGGCAATGCTTATGCACAACACATGCCACATGGCACACTGTGGCACATGACATTCCCAGCGGCACGCTTCGCAGGCATCAATATTCCTGCCGCTGTCATTGTCTATAGACGCGCATGGCCACCTCCGAAGGTCTCTGCCAGCAGCAGCATTGACTGCTGCCAAGCACACACACAGACACACACACACACACACGAACTACTAATGCAGCCAGCATCTCTTAGATACATACACTTGAAAATAAAGAAAATACATTTTTTTTCTCATAGAAAAGCTTTAATAAAAAACAAAAAAATGAATTTTTTAATTAGTAAAAAGTTGCTTAGAGCATAAAGTACATAATAAGCTTGAAGCATGCAACAAATATTGTTGCAAAGTGTATGAAATATTTATACATATAAACGGCAGTTGAAATATTGACACGACTTAGCCAAACTCTCCCCTCGACGACGACCCGGCTAAGCGAATTGTTGCGCCTTATTGGCACAGCCAAAGACGTGCAAAGCTGTCGCTGCCACTGATACTGTGTGTGTGTGTGTGTGTCTGTCTGTCTACGTATGTGTGTGTGTGTGTGCCCGATCCTTGGCTGCCTTCGTTTTAATCTCATTTTTGTCTGTGTTACTTGTTTTTTTTGTTATTTTATTTTATTTTTTTGCCGATTTTAAAGACGTTTTGCGGCAAAACAAGCTCGCAGTGTGTGTGTGTGTGTGTGTGTATTATGCTGTCCCGTTTCCAATTGCCTGCATTTGAAAATTCGTTTACTTCAATAATACCAAATAATGGCTGAGATTTTGTTTTTCGATTTATATTAAACGCCAAAGCCATATATATGTATGTACGAATGTCTTCTATATATATATATATATATATATATATGCATAAACTGGAAAACGGCAAAAAGCTTGCACAGTATCGATGCATGTGGCACGTGAGGCACAAACGCAATCTTAAGACCTAAAGTGTTGAAAGCTTAATCAGTTAACTATCTACAAGTTGAAATGTATCTGTGGCTTTGTTCAAACTTTGGCAAGTGTAGATGGCAAAAGAAACATTTTTTATGATAAACAAACGTATTGATTGACTTCAGGTGCAGAAAATCATGTTTGAAAATCAGTTTTTCAACTTTTATATTCGCCCATTTTGCCCAGAGACTCGAAATGAATGTGCAAGAAAAAGTTGCTTGGCCAATTTTTTGGAATTTTCTATGGAAAAGCCAATGTTGCATTCAACACTCGATCATTTGTCTATTGGTTAACCGCATTTATGCGCTAGAATAGTTCAAAAAAGACTATTTCCAGTGCTTAGTAACGACATTAAGTGGAGGCAAGTGTGAACAAAAAATGCAATTTTTTTTTTGTGTTTTTTGACAGTTAGCAATATTTTTATTGCTGCCAGTGAGGCCAAAAAGGACACAGACAAACTGTGTGTATCCAGTCCCAAAGGCATACCAAAAACGCTCTATTAATGTGTGTGTGTGTGTGTGTGTGTGTGTGTGTGTGCCTAGAGCTGCTACTAAAATTTGTAGCAACGCCTGCCAAGTAAAAGCAGCCCCCGGTCACATGTTTACATGCGCGACAAACATAAACAACAACAACAACAACAACAACAACAACAACAACACCATGGCACAAGGTGTTTAGCAAGCTCTGTGCCGAGGGGTGGGGTGGGGACGAGGCAGGGCAGGGGAGTGAGCAAGTTAAGAGTATTAACATTCAAATAGAATGTTGATGCAATGTTCCAAGGAAAACGCAGCAAAACGTGAAACTGCCCCGATTAAGTTAACGAAATGCATTTTCAATTAGCCATAAAATAGCAGCTCGTTTCTTTGGGCTAATACACACACACACACACACACACACACAATTTGCCATTTGTTATTTAATTGGCCAACTATTAAAACTAATTAACTCTTACATATTTATGATTGCCCAATGTGAATCAGAAACTTTAAGAAAAAAGAAGAAAGTTTACAAACAATAATAAAAACAACAAAAGTGAATGAAAAAAGTTTGCGCTTGTTTCACAAAACTATAAGTGCGAATAACAAATTATAATTCCTTTAATAACCAATGCTTAAAAGATACAACTGGATAGTAAACTTTAGTTTAAGCTACAAATTATTTTTGATTTCGGCTCCTTGTCTAATTTGGTTTAATGGCTTAACGTTAGTGTGTTGCGCGCTTTACAACACTGGCTGATGGGTGAAACGGTATCCGCTAGTCGTTTACTTTACTGTTAGCTACTTTAACACTTTGTCAACACTGATATTGAAAAATTCTTTCAGCATTTAATTGACTAGTTTTTGAGTCACATTAATCGTGTGTAGTTCTATATATATATATATATATATTTATGACGCTTTTGAGCTAAAAGTTGTCTGTCTACTCTTCAAAGAAGTATTGGCATGAAAACGACAACGAAAACTGAGAGAGAGAGAGAAAAAAAAAACACAAAAAAGTCGCACTGAAATCAAATAAAAGGCAACACCCCCCTCCCCCACCCCACACACACACGCACAGTGAAGCAATATTTGTTGTTGTTATTGCACTCTGTATGCAGTCCCCCAAAACCCCATACACATTCTAACATTTCGCTTGTAGCCATCGCTGACTGTTTCACAAAAAACCAGTGGTCTTTGCTTGGGTCACCACGGGGCGGATGGTTGTTGCCTTCGAGCAAAACTACTGACAGACAACTGCTGTGTAGGTGTGTGTGTGTGTGTGTGTGTGTGGGTCTGCAGCAGCAGAAGCAAGCACAAGTTTGGGAACCCTGGGATCACATTTCCAAGCAAAAGTCATTCAGTTTCTCTCTGTGTGAGTGTTTCTGTTTTGGTGTTTAAGGTTCAGCGGCAGCAATTTTGCTTCATTTGCATGGGCGAACGGATGTTGAAACTGTTTTAAATTATAAACAATTAAAAGTATTCGAGTTGTGCTAACAAACAGCTTGAGAATACTTTTCTCTTTGCCAATAGAGAGTGAGTGAGAGAATCTTAATGGCAAAACAGCTTGAAAGAAACTAATCAAATTTTCTTACAACACTTTCACCGTTTCAATTCAAACATATTGAAATCGAATGAATGCAAATGAACAAGCTTATGGTTATGTTCTATATGTTCGCTTGTAGCTGATTTTCGTTTAATTTTAATCTTAAACAAACATTCAAGCCATTGTTTTGCTAACTAATTCTTAATTTCCAGGCCATTTCAGACCTCTAAGCTGCTCATTAATGCTCCTATGCACACACACAATACACACAATACACACACTACACACAGAACCTTAATGCTAAGACATTTACTTAGACATTCAATGGCCATATGCGAAATCATTTTATTTTGAATGATCCTTTTGTAATTGGCATTGCAGTTCCGTTTATTTGCCAATTGAGCAGATATTGTTTGCAATTTACCAATATGCAATGTGAAAAGTTTGGCTTGACACGGCCAAGATACTAGTACACTTACTTTGGCATAAATCTGTACATGTTGCTTGTGCAGTGTTGGTAAACGCCACCAAACGAGGCTTTACAGCATTGCCAAAGTAAAAAAAGTTTGCTTTTGCTTTGTCAAAGTCAAAGTGATACTATTTTTATGACCAGCAGTGTAAGAAAACATGTGCATACAGATTAATTACTCGTTTTAAAACGTATTTTGCCATTTCATGGTTCCTTATCCATTGCTGCAATTGCCAACAGGCATTAGACACTAATGCTATGACCATATTTAATTAGCTGCTGCAATTTGTATTGTGTTAAGATAAAAGCATTACTGCCAAACTGTTTAGTTCCAAAGTTAAGGTTCTGCCATTGTTTTACCAACCATAATGAAAATTCATAGAGCTTTCCTTTAACTGGTAATCGGCTCATTAATGCTGCCATGCACTGATCTTTTTTGCTAAAAACAATTTCTTAGATAGCCAGAATGGCAAGCTTATGAAATTCAATTGTTTTGCATTTTATTCATTCTTGTTGTTTGAAAAACCATTTTATTTGAAAACATTCTATTGTAATTGGAATTGCTTTCTCGTTAGCACAAAAGGCATGCAGTTCTTATCATTTTATGCATGCCTAAGAGTATGCAACACATTTTGCAAGCGGTATTTTCTTCAACATTTCACTATTGTGCTAAGCTGCCAGCCAGTTGCAAATGTATCAACAACAACAAAAACGTGCATAAAAAAGCTTTATTTTACTCACTGTATAGCGCGCGAAGATTATAGGGAAATATGAAGTAACTGCCTTTGTGCTTGTTTGTTTGGCATTGGCTCTTTCGAAGAAAAAACCTGCAAGTTAAGCCCTTATTGAGTGGAACACTTTTTTTCTGCGAATACTCTGTGCCAAGCTGCAAGGTTTCCATGCCGCTCAGCTCTTAAAGTTTTCATGCCATTCGGTTTATGCCAACGCTTTAAATCGCTAAACGTTAATTTGTATTTGATTTTGAATTTTTGTTCACTTTTTGGTACAAAATTCCACTTGAATTCACTTCACATCACATCAATATCACCTTTCACTTGAAGCGACAAGTGCATATACACACACATGTGTGTGTGTGTGGATTGTGTCAATACCGACTAATTGCGCTTAACAAGCCAAAAGAAGTAACCAGCGAGAGATACCATATATATATATAGTATACAAATGCAAAAAAAGAACCGATGAGCATAAAATGCATTTGAAAAAATTTTGTGACTGCTGCAACAACTACTACTACGAAAAGTTGTTTGATAAAGAATCAGGTGGTGACTAAAGGGTTGCCACTGGCTGCATACAGCGAGCTCAAAAAAAAAAATGTGAAGGGAGCTAGGGGAGGGGGAGGGGAGGTGAGAGAGAGAGAAAAAAAAGATGATGATAACATGCTCCTAATGGATTTGACATGCAAATTGTCGTCATCAACAGCGTCCGAACCAAAAACGAGCAAAGGCAGCCCTACAAATAACCCGGCAACTCTGGCCAACGAGCAGAGCAGCAGACAAGATGTTGCCTGTATTGGTAAGGTTTGTGGTTTGGGTTTGGGTTTGGCTAAGAGCGGCAGCGACGACTGCTTGGATTTTGATTGTTGATTACCTTGGCTCGAAGTGTTTTTTTTTTTTTATTTCTCTCTTGTTGCTTTTGCACTTCTGTGTTGGTGACGTCGCTGAGGCAGCATCAGCAGATGCCGCATTGCAAATTGCATTAGGCAAACAATTGAACTGAGTCTCGCAGAGAGATAGAGACACAGTTAAAGAGAGAGAGAGAGAGAGAGAGGAAGAGAGTGGTTCGCTTGGTAACTTTTTAATGCATACAATTTGGGTAGAGGATAGAAGGCGGCGACATTTAACAGCAATTTGTGGCCAGCAGCAGCAGCAGCAGCAGCAGCAGCAGCAGCAGCAGCAGCAGCAGCAGCTGGGTCAGCAAATTTGGGTTCATTAACGAAATAGCATCATCAAACTTGCATAAGTCAATGAAGCAACTGCAAATATGTCTGTGTTTGTGTGTGTGTTGGTGTGTGTCGGTTTTAAACTTAAAGTCAAAACTCACAAAGAGCTCGAAATAAAAAAAAAAATTATAAGTTAAACTTGTCATAAAAATTAATTGATTTTTATACAAATACACAAACACATGCTGCAAACAAAAAAAAAGAGAGAAAAGAATAATACATAGTATATATATATATATATATAACCTGATTGTGTCAATTTATATGACAGCTTGGCAAAGACATTTGAATTTATTAATAGGTTTGATTTAACAAAGCAAATGTTATTACATTTTGTTTTCACTATCACGATGCTGGCCATGCTTCACACCTTAAATTAGTTTAGCTGCCCTTTTGACCTGACACCTTACAAATTCCACATCCATCTTGGCCAATTTCTGACAAATTGATGAACATTTCATATGCAGTTTGCATGATGAACATCAAATGTTTCAGCTAATTGAGGTTAATTTTGTGTTCAACTGCAATGTAAGCATAAGTGGAGTGACAGAGACAGACACAGAGACAGAGACGCAGAGAGAGAGAGAGAGAAAATTAATGACTTAAAAGTAATTGAAAACAGTCAGCGAAAAGAGCAAGTTGTTGCTGAATTCGATTTCAATAGAAAATATCTCATTTGATCAAATTGAAAGTATTAATTAACAAACAAACACGCACACACACACACACACACACACACACACACACACACACACACACACACACACACACAACAAACACGCACACACACACACACACACACACACACACACACACACACACACACACACACACACAAAAGTGGTCAGTTGCAGCAAATTATGATGTTGTTGTTGTTACTGCCAAAAATGTTGCTTCATTAGACTTGGAATTTAAGCCATTTGTCTAACTCATTTCACGCTGCTTTAGCTCTGGCTCGTTTTTGTTAGTTAATTCCTTGCGCCGTGCATTCAAGCGGCAAACTCAGAACTCGCCATTCCCACTTGCAAGCTAAATCAAAGCCTCACTGGCTTAGAGCTTGGCCATCTAGGCCTATGGAATGTGCGAGTGTGTTAGAGACAACGCAGTTAGCTTCAAGTCAAAGCTACTTGTGCGTTTGCTTTCTTTAACTCTTACTCGCTTGCGTTGCTTTAGACTAATTGAAAAGGAAAATGTAATAAGTTTGCCAACAAAGATGTTTGCTTCAAACGAAATACGCAAAAACTCTCACGCAAATGTCGCAAAGTTTGTTTAAAAATTATCAAGGCCAGCCAGCTAGCCAGACCACCCAAACCACCCAAACCACCCAACCCTGAAGCTGTGCTTAGGCTGTGGAAACAATTAACAGAAAACAGCACAAAGAATCGGTGACGGCAACGAGTCGTAGTCAACGGCTTATTAGAGTTACACTCAAAACCGTACCAACACCCACCCAACACCCACCCAACACCCACCCAATGGCAGCCCAACACATTTGCTTTATGCCAGTGAAGCCAGCAAAGTCAACTGACATGCCGGCAAGCCGACAAGCAGCCAGGCTGGCAGGCTGACAAGAAAGCTGGCATTATAAAAGCCAAATGACACAAGCACACAATATGGTAGCATTTTATTTTTTTTTTTAATGTTCTTTTTGTTGCTGTTGTTGTTTTTTAAATCGCGTGTATATGGCTGGGATCGAGGCAGGATTGACTTTATACTTTTCACATTAGCTTCAAGTGCGACAGGCAGCTGGCTTAAAGCTTTGCATGCCACAAATGAATGCAACGAAAGCACGCTTTTTAATAAAGTGCGCATAAGGTATTTAATTAGCAACAGGGCCAAACAGAGTTGGCTATATCAATATATTCAGTCCACAGCTATAAGCCTTAAATCATATAATAAGAAATACAACCGCCAACCGCCAGTTAAAAACCGCTAACCCCCCCCCCCCCCCAAAAAAAAGAAAAAATTCCTTTTTGCAAACTGTTTTCAACGCTGGCAACGCTGGCATCAAAGTCAGTTATATTCAACTGCAATGTTCGTGTACTTGTTTGCTTTAGCTGGTAAATCTGCAGGCAGCAACAGATGGTTAGCAATGTGGAAAATGCGTTGAAAAGTGCACGTTTTGCCTCTTTGCTACATTTATTTTTTGCCTAGATAACGGCATCAGCTTAGAGCTTACGGCATTGCCAACAAGAGTATTAGCTGTCGCATTCTTAACGCTAACATTTAATTAAATATTTGACGGTATATGCGCATAAGTAGAACATACTTCAACGCCAGCTTGCATTTTCATTAACTCATTTCATGGTTTCCAACGAAAAGCTAGTTTTTTTTTTATGTTAAAGCAGCACGGAAACCATCTGTCTGCAAATCATTAAGTTCTTGTAGCAAAATGAACTATTAGAGAGCGTAAAGTATAGGAGTGCGGCAAAATTATAAAGTTAATTCCACAAATCAAAAGCAGATTAAGCCAACAACAGCCACATAGCTTGGCCAATATTTGCGAACGAAATCGATAGATTTCGGACAAAAAGTACAGCAAAAAAAAAGCAAACCCATCAATTTCTGCAAGTTCAGCATTGCTCTTATCTACGCTTCAAAGAGAATTCAATTTTGCGTTTTTTTTTGTGTTGAATTCTAGTCTAGTTTAGAGTATTCTCGATTTGGTAATATACATTGCATAGTTAAGTGCTATACTCATAGCAATTAAAACTTAATTAAATAACTTGTCTGTTGAATTGTTCGCCATATTTATTAGGTATTTATTGTTGCTATTCTTTCTGTTGCTGCTGTAGCTATTGCTATTGCTGTTGCTGTTGCTGTTGCCATTGCTGCCGTTGGCTCATAGTCCACAATTTAGTTAAAACATTCAAATCTGTTCGCTATTCAACTGTGCATCAAATTGTTTCGAAAGGTTGGTTAGGCAGGCTTCCAGTCAGCCCGACAGCCCGTCAGCCCGTCAGCCCGACAGCCTGTTTGCCATAATCAAATTTGGCCAGCAAATCGGGCAAACAACTTCAGCTGCGTGGCTGGCAAAATGCATATTACAGATTTTCCATTCCTATGCCTCTTGCAATTTCGAATAAAATAGCTAATAGCGTTTTCGCCAAAAAAAAAGAAGCATACTGAACGAGTCGAGTAGAGATATACCCTGTAAGTTAGCAAAATATCTTTTTAAAAAAACACTAGATTAATCGATTAATTATTGTTTTATTGTGTTTCTTTCTGTTACCTTGGGTTTTTTTTTGTTTTTTTATTTGCAGCGCCCATAATTATGCTATGAAAAGTTGTTGTTGCTGGCTGTGGCATATCGCGTATGGTTGTTAGAAATAGGGCAAAACCTGGCTGTAGTCCGTTGGCGCTGGTGTCTCGGCAACACGATTGTGGGGTGAAAACAGGAATGATATGTCCCCGAGCTGACCGCAGAACGCGCCGCTGCGTAAATGTTACAGCAATGAGCGGTTTTGCAGTTGAGTGAATTAATCCGCGCTTGCACACCAGCTCGAATGGACACACCCACACGCACACACACACCGAAATGTATAAACCGGCCCTCGCACGAGAGCAATTATCATGTTTCAATTTGCATTTGTAAGCACTGCACTGCACTGCAGTTCACATTTACAGGAGGACGATTGCAACGAGGGGGAAGAACGATTGTTTGAATCCTGCGTTTTGCTAATGCTCCGTTCCGCGCCGCTCCGCTCGGCATTTGCCATTTATTGCAAATGGCTGCCGTGCGGCCACCAAAAATGGCGTCATTTCCGCACCTGACGCGATTTACAAATCAACGCAAATTTTTCGCAAATACCCAGCCGCCCAGCCGCCCACAAAGCGTACCAAAACAGCTGAGCGCCAGCCCAACAATTTTAAAGTCAGCTGTCTAACACTGGCATTATTGTTGTTGTCGCTTGTCCCTTGTCCCTTGTCCCAGGTTGATGTTTATGTTGTTGCCCATTTAGCATTTTCGCCACCTTGTTTGTTTACCGTTGCTGGGCTGTGGTTTTGCCATTGGTTGCTGATAAAATCATTAATAAATTAGAAATGAATCTGGCAGCCTGCATCCGCCTCACCCCCATCTACCTTCTCTCCTCTTCTTCTCTCTGCTGTCTCTGCCAATTCTGCGACGATGTCACTCACGCGACTATTACATCCGTTGCCAGTTACAATGCCCAAGCAACGTTTGCGACCACCAACTGTAAATATATACATATATATACAATGTAGTATTCATGTGTAGGTTATACGCCTCACTAGAGCTGTCGATTTGCAGTGCTTGCAAGAAATGTTCTTTGGCAAACAACATCAAAGCAAAAAGGACACTTAATACATTATCATTAATATTGCATTAAATGATCTCCAACTACATGTCAACGTATGTTGCTCATTAAAATTTTGCCAATTACATAGTGTTGCTCTTCACACTCCCAAGAGACACAGAATTTCTACTCAATGTCGATTATAAAAGCCAACTTGATACGGGCCATGTGTGTGTGTGTGTTCCGTTCTGATACCTTTGATTTGGTAAATGTTGGTCATTGATATCTCTGGCCAGAGGTATTGAGCTGTGCAGCCGATGTGCCACTTCACGAAATAATTGATGCAAATGGACCTATGGCAACCGTTGGGCCAACTTCTGCACTACTGGGACAAATTGCAGCTTTATCGACTTTGAGCCGTTGCAAGCATGTTGTTCAAACTCAAACAGAAAACATACACACACACTCGCACACACGCTACGTATGAAATAAAATGCAAATACTACTACAGTTGGATCATTTCAATTCGATGTTGCTGTTTTGTTATCCATCTGTCAAGTTTGTTTCAGATTTTCGTAGCCATATAGCAGAGGCATAAAAATTGTTTTTACCATTTTTTTTGTTTCTTTCGTTTCGGTTGCAAACTCATTGGCAAGTCAACACAATTTAGTAATGAAAAAGTATTTTTAAGCAGAATATAGTTTTTAAACCTGTTGACCTATACCGTGAAAGAGTTTGCTTATTTTTTTTTTTTATGTTCTATCTCTTAAAACGGATTTAAACTATTCAAAGCGTGTTAATTTTGCTTCTAGTAGAATTATCATTATTTATGTACAAAGAAAATAAACCAAAAAGAAAAAAAACACGAAATTATGGTTTTTAATTTAGTTAATAACCATAATATTTCTTAAATCAGTGTGCATATAAAAAAATGCGATTATAAAATTTAAATAAGGTTTTGCACACTATTAGTTTGTATAGACAATTATGGTGTTTGTTTTTTATAACAAATTAGGCAAATATAGACCACATTATGTGTAATTTTGCTTAATTACTGAAATTTAATTAAAATAATAATCGGCTTTAAATGGAAGACTTCAAAGTGATGAATTTTGCATGTTCAACACGCAAAACATGAACAATTTCGGTTTAATTGTTCAGTTGCCTGCAAATCAATCAAATTGTACAATCACAATTCAATTTCGATTGCAATTGGTAGAAAATCAATGCAATTACACACACACACACACACACACACGCACAGACGCCCAAGGTGCGCTCAAAATGTAAAGATACATAACAAAAGCTGCTTAAACAAAGCCCAGCAAACGTTTCCACTGAGCATAATTGCAACTTGACTCTTTCAACTGAAACAAATTAAAAAAAAAAAACGATACATAATATTACGAAAGTATTATTAATAATACTTTCGAATCCAGCAAAGGCTCAACGATTGCATTTCGAAGCTCTTAACCGCAAATAGTACACACACAACATTAGAATGCAGAATAATCTTTTTATCCACATCCGCCAACAACAGCAATAATGTTGGCCAACCAACTATACCTTGCGGATCTCCTCACTCCCACACATCACGCATTCGTTACTGATTATTATGAAATGAAAATTTAGTTTTCTACATATATTTGTGAGAAAAGCATTTGTCAAAGACAGCATTCACAATATTGATATTGATATCTTTTACACATCATAGTCGACTTTCCTTATTGCTGGCTTGATGTCATCCATGGTTATTATAAATTCCGGACCCTTTTGCTTTGCGCTGTTCTTAGTTTTGTTCTCCGATTCGTCAGCCTCCTCCTTGGTGCGTCGCTTGCAGCGTCTAAGTGATTGTTTAATAACGTCCGCCATATATTTCTGCCCTGCCAGCGAGATCATACGTACGATGCGCCTGTCATCGGGATGATAGCCGCATATATCCAGATAATGCACAGTTATATCATCGGGTGTATATGGATTGCAAGTCTCGAGCTGTAGCATAAAATCGCTTAGCTCCGAACTGGGCTCCTCGTACTCATCCTCTTCAGAATCACTTTTGTAGGCATCGTACGAAACGTTTTCCACACTTTCTGCGTCTTCAGCGTCTTCATCGGCTTCAGCGTCTTCAGTGTCTTCAGCGTCTTCAGCGTCTTCAGCGTCTTCAGCGTCTTCAGCGGCTTCAGCGGCTTTAGCGGCTTCAGCGGCTTCAGCATTTGCCAAGTCTGGATCGGCATCTATGTTGTCAACGTTGTCAAAGTTTTCGTCGTAATCAAAATCTTCAAACATGTTATTCTGTTCAACTTCTTCAATGTTTTCGTCGTCTTCATCGGTTTCAAAGAAGTCAACGTTATTCGTTGTGTAAACGGATTGAACAGCTTTGACGGCTTCATCAGCGGTTAAGACATCAACGCTTTCCTCGGCGGCCTCAAAAGCACCCACACTCTCGAAAGCATCCACGGCGGCTTCAATCTCAGCCAAGGTCGGCGAGTATATGCTCGACGCTTCGGAGCTGGCCTCTGAATAGGCTTTCTTGCTGGCAGGTTCTCCAGCGATTTTTATTGGCGCAGTTTCCTCATTGGATACGTAAATAATGCCTGAATTCATGCCGACCATGGTTGATTGTTTGCAATATTCTTTTTCTAAAATGAAGAACGTTGAAAATTAATTAAAATTGGCAATTTAATTTGTGCAATTTGTTGAAACTCGACACGTCAGTTGTCGCTGCTTGTTTGACACTAAAGCAGTAACTGCCCAGGTATGCTTTTGTGACATAAACTTGTAACTTTCTGGCAACCCTGTCATGCTGTACACCTATCGATAAATGCAAAACGATACGATTAACAAAGCAAATAGCTCAAATGTGCGTATAATAAAAATTTGTATGGTTTTTCTTAAGCATTCAACAAACTTGTCTCTTAGCTTTGATTGTAACATTTTATTCGCTCAGTTGTTTGTAATATATCCGCCATATGAGGATATGTTGCGTATCTTAATTTTTAAATGAATTATCACATCTGTTGCGAAAACAAACAACAATTTTCAACCAATTGTTCGGACTTTCAGGCGAAATTATTGACAGGGAGGACAACATCTTTGCCTTACACTTACTGGAAAAATCCAGACTGTGCTCACTGCATATAATAATCATGTTAATGGCCAATCAGTATGTCCACACAAACAGATTTTATACGCTGTTTCACCGACAAAACTGTGTTGTTGTTGTTTGTGCAATCTGGTTGAAAGCAACACATAGTCTTAAATAAGTATTTTGTATTTTGTGATTGTAGCTTATTGAAACATACAATGGGAAAAGTGTATTTCGTAGTCGTTAAGTGTGAGTCAGCAATAATAAAGCTGATATTCGAGACACGCATATGCATATTTCTCTCATGTTGGATGCATTTCTCCGTACCATACTCTGTTAATGTTATTACGATCGACGAAAACAACATGTACCGTTTTGTGCGTGCACTTTTGGGCCGAGAGAGAACAATGCACATGTAAATGTTATTTTGCTGCTAGGGTCCAGCTACAAACGCACACACACCCAAAACAGGCGAACAGTGATGGCACGTGAGCATTTGCTATATCAGTTTGGCTATCAATTAATTAAAAGCTAACGTTTCTTTAATTTTTTTTTTGCCATTTTGGCAGGGGCTGCTCCATTCACTCTTACATAATGTCTTAAGGAAAAACAATCAATTTGCAATGAGCATTGCTGTTGCCGTTGCCGTTGCCATCGCAGTCACTGTTGCTGCTGCTGCTGCATGTAGCATTGTTTTGGCGTCTTTTGTCTAAATGCAACAGCTACAACAACCACGTTGCAACGTTGCCATTGTGTCTCTGTGTGTTGTCGCTTACCTGAATGCCATTCACTCAGCGCCACTCACAGACTCCAGCATTGGCACCTGCTCCTGCTCCTGCTCCTGCTCCTGCTGTTGCCGTTCTCTCGTCTCGTGCCACGTTCTTTCAACTGAATTGTTCTTGTGCTGGCAAAAAGGCACTGTGCACGGTGTTTAGCTCGACGCTTTCGTGCAGCTTAAGTGATATAAAATACAATTTATTTGTATATTGTTTTGCTGTTGACAATCTTACAACTGCACGGCTGCAATCTGCCAACGCCGCCGGCGGGCTATCCTTGAGTGGGCGCTGATTTTGGGCCATACGCCTCATTAATGCAACGATTTCTACTACCAACTTTTTCTCTTTCCTTTTTCGCGCAAGGCTTGGTTGTTCACTTTCAAGTGACAGCTGGACAACAACAGCAACAGCAACAACAGCAACAGGAACAGCGTTAATGATGAAGAAAACTTGCGCATTTACTTAATTGCGTTTAAAATTTGATTAAACACCATGCAAAACAGCAAATCGATAAAATATTTTTTTCTAATCGCTTACTTGAGCATGGCTCTTTAACAATTATAATCATAATTATTACTGGATGGCTTAAAGTCACGCAAAATCTTGCAGAAAATTGCCATCGGCTTAAAGTCAAAATGAGAAAAACGCCGATTGCATTGATGGTCTATTAATTTGTACGATATCTTTGGTGACTTTGGTAACTTGCTGACAAGTTCTTATAGATTTTGGTAAATTGAAATGTTGCCCAATTTGGTTCAGGTCATGTGACAAATGCTGGGGACTAGGTATGACTATTAACTTTTTTTCCAACATACAAACTAACTGTTGAACCTAAAATATATGTTTGATTATTTCATAATAATCAGTAACGGGGATCCGGAAGGTATGGTTGGTTGGCCAACATTATTGCTGTTGTTGGCGAATGTGGATAAAAAGATAATCCTGCATTCTAATAATGTGTGTGTGTACTATTTGCGGTTAAGAGCTGACAGAACTTTCGAAATGCAATCGTTGAGCCCTTGAGCATCACTCTCGGCTGTCAATTATTGCTGTTCCTAATACTATATATATGTTTTTTCTCACATATGTTTAAAGGAAATGAAAGAGTTAAAAGCTAAAGCTTTTCTTATGGACGCTGTTTTAGCTTTTTGATTTACCTTGGCAATCTTTTTATAGAAATTTTTTCAAATAAATTACTATTTTTAAGTGTTTTTAAAAAAATATTTTCAATTTATTGCAATGTTATAATTTCTATGCCAAGCTGCATATTTTTTTTATTTTTACAAAAATATATTTTGCGAGCGCGCGCGCAAAAAGTAAAGGAATGAAATTGTATTAAGCGGTGCCAGAGTATTAAAATAAATCATTCTTAGAGGCAAACCAATCACTGCGTTAAATGTTGCATATTTGTTCTGTCGAATGATTAATGGTTACCAATTAAATACGTAACGTAGGGCGGGCTGTCTCTGGCAAAAAGTGCTAGACTATGATGTACTCTGTTAAATAACATATAGCCTTGTTCAGACTCTTAATCGAGAACAATCATAGAAACCAGCAAGAAGTTTGAGTGATATCAACTTCGATGCTTATATTTTATAGGGTATATGCTGCATTCTCTATGCTATTGTTACTCAGGTGTGGCGTGGATGGGTGCCCCAACGAAAGAAAACAATAAAAATAAAAATACAACTCCATACAATCGATATAAGAGTTGCGAAACAATTCTCTTGTCACAATTGGAGAAGAATTATTGATTATCGCCTCTAGTTGTCGTTTGCCAGTTTGATTCAAATTCAAATCATCGTTCAATCGCCAAAGATGTTTTCACTTTCATGCAGATACATACATATATATATATATATATGTATATGAATATGTATTGCTTGGAAGTTGTTAGCCGATTCCATTGCCATTGTTCGAATGCCTAAATGACTGACTGGGTCACTTTGACCATTCATCTGCCATTCAGACTATGGACCATATCCATTGTCCTGTAAACATGCTCACCTGCAGCGAACGCTTAATATCGTTAAATGTATATATGTACATACATATAACCCGGGGGATACAGTGACTGTCTGGGTTTCGTACCATTGTCTTGATAATCGTATGCAAAATTTATATATTCATGAGATAATTGCATATACATTTCTATTTTTCTGTACATCTTTTATGTTCTACTACTCACTTACTAAGCAATATCGTTACGTATACGTAATAAATTACAAGTTTTTCACAACTTTACTCGCTTGTGTTAATCGTCACACTTGTTTGTCATTAAATAAGTTCGCATATTACTATCTATATGTCTGCAGACTCGATTTATTTTTGAAGCTGCTTGCTTATTTACTATTAAACAATTGCATTTGGCCAAAATAAAGCAGAGTACAAAAAAAAAAAGCTAAAAGTTTCGACTTAATTGACAATTTGATTGGGAATTTTTATTACATTTTTGCCTGAGAGTGACAGGTATAATGACAACGGTATTCTGGATGCGCCACCAAATCCCCACTGCCAATGATAGCCGGCAAAGAATAACAGGCCAGGCAAAAAGGTTCTTTGGCAGTTTTTCGGTTGCACTTACTTACCGGCTACTGTTATGCTATAGTAAAATTGCGAAATAAAATGATGAAAAATTTCTTAGAGCTGACAATGTTAATATTGTTGCGCCATTTATGCCATCCGACGGCATGGCCCAAAGATTGACACACAGTGGTTTTTGGGGCTTTTGCGCCAAGTTTTGGGTTGCCCTTCGAAGGCTGGCTGGTGTTGAATGCTTCAAGGTGTTGTAAGGTCGTCAATCTGCATGCAACACAGCTGCAGCTTTGGACTTTCTTTGTGCAATTTTTAATGACAACTTACCAACTTGGCTAAAGGTGTAGCCAAAAATCAACTTTATAGCTGCCGAGCAGTGTGCAAAGCAAACAAAGTGTGTGTGGAAATGGCTTAAAGAGCAAGCAGCAAAACCAGGAATGAGACAAACAGATACTGTCTGTTAGTTGAGTAAAATTTGGTCAAGTGGGCGACCGTAAGTGATTCACCAAAAAAAAGAAAAGCAACAAAGCGCTGCAAACACACACACACACACACACACACACACATAGAAACATACAAGCGCACACACAGCTAGCAAAAAAAAAAATGAAAGAAACTAAAAACTAAAATTGCCTCCAGACTGAGGCACGAGACTGACACAGTGCCCGACTTTAACTTTGTCTGTGTAAGTGTGTGTGTGTGTGTATGTGTGTTTTAGTAGTGATTGCGTGAGTGCTGCGGCTGCCATCTTAATATGCATGCATTTTCGTTTGCGTGTGTGCCAGTGTAATTTATTTGTTGGCGTCGCTGCCGATACAGTTGACGAGTCGCGCGAAATTCCCTTGAACTTGCCAGCAGCTGCAACAGCAACAGTAGCAGCAGCAGCAAAAGCAGAAGCAGAAGCAACATCTCGCTTGCAACAAGAAAGAACAGCAATAACAGCAATCAAACCGAGTCAAGTCGAAAAGGCCCACGTCCTCGTGGAAGTGCCTGCGCGAGTCTGTGTCGGACACGACTGCCGCCGCTTCAAGCACTCCTCGTTCACGCTACTGCTCCTCATAGCTTCGTCTTCGTCCTCGTCTTCGTCTTCGTCATCGCCCTCGTTCTTAGTGTTGTTGTCGTCGGTGTTTTGGTGTCGGCGTGTCGGCGTCGCTAACGAATCAGGAGCTCGGTAAACGCTAGAGCACACGAACCAAATGCAATCCACACATCATTTTGTCGATAGAGATGTTGAACTGACCGTAAGCGTTGAAGCGACTTTAAGCTAAATTATAGCTTACGACAATGATAAAAGCAATGTGAAATATATATTTATTATAAGCTATAAATCCAATAACTGACACAAACATACATATTAGTGAGAGAGTTGGTAACAAAACTGATCTGATGTAGTCAAAGAATACTAATTTGTTCCAAAACAGCAGCATTAGAGAGTTTCAAACTGAATCTTTCCAAAAGCATTTACAACTAACTTACTTGCAATGCAAATTGCTTTTTGGATTACATTATTTATAGGAATAGTTTGCATTGCTTCAGTCAAAGTCATCTTTAACGTTGAAACAGTGCTAAGCATGCAATGATTTAGAATTTCTTATACAAAACATTAAATCTAATATTTAAAAACAAACAATAATTTTCAAACATAAAAAATCAAACCCAAATTCACATTCAATTATTTGGCTTTTTCGCAACTTATTATACATTATTTCCTTTCTAAAGGCTTACAAGTTATTACATTACTTTAAGATTCCTTATTGTGTTTTATTTAAACATTGTCAATAGTTAAATAGCTTTCTCAAAACATTAATACTTTTATTACTATAAATAAAAATATATTTGTATTTGTATTTTCTTTGATTTAATTTTATAAGATTCTTAAAGGCTTCTTTCTCTACTTCTGTTTATTTTATTTCAATTTATTTTTGTAAATTTGTTAAACTGATATTAATTAATTTAAAATTGCTTTCCAAAAAAATATATTTTTTATAGTGTAAAATGGCTAAATAAGCTTTAGCTTTAAAATGCTTTATTTTGCAGTGCTTGCGCATCTCTAATGGCAAATGGCATCCACAGTCCACACATTTGGCATCCACATAACGCTGTCGACGCGTGCGCCGCTCGGCAAAAATACCCCGCACGTGGCGGGCCGAGCAGCGGGCAGAGCAGCGGGCAGAGCAGCGGGCAGATGCCACGCAACGGCGACAACGGCGCCGACCTGCCAAAGGTGCGTGTCTGTATATGAACTTCTTCCGTGTGCCATGTGGAACCTAAGGATAGTCAATATATTTGCACACAATCAAACAAGCACACACAAACACAGATACATGGTCGCGCGCAACAGACACATCGTGTCCTAGTATTTGCCGAAGCTCAGCTTGACTCGCTTTTAGCTAGCTGCGATACGATTCAGTCTCGAAAAGGATATCGAAGGCAGCGGTTTGTGCCACGCATCGCGCTAAGCCAACAACGAACAGAGTGCACTGTGTGCCACACACAATATAAGTGTGTTGTGTGTTGTGTCGCTTTGCTCCGAACTGTGAATAGCGAACTGCAAACTGCGAACTGCGAACTGCGAACTGCTCAAGCTTCATGCTCATGCTGATGCTGATGCTGATAGTGAAGCCTCTCTTTTGCTGTGTTTGTGTCTGAGTGTCTGTGTGTATGAGTTGCCCGTGAAAAGTGAACAGTGAACCGTGAACAGTGTACGGTAAACCACACGCTCTTGTTATCATCGCCCATTTGGCTGTTTGTTTGTTCTACCTCAACTGCTGCTGGTGCTGCCCCGCCGTTTTACTCATTCACGTGCACAGTTTTGCGCCTCGTTTTTTTTTTTTATTTGGCCCTTGGTGTTGGTGTTGCCGTTGCACGGCGAAAATAAGTGAAATGTAAACACTTGAGCCAACAAGAAGTTTGTAGCTGCTGCAAGTGCATACTTTTAGCGGGTGCCCCCAAAAATATTTTACACTCATTGGAACCATTAAATCCAATGCATTTTATGCCTGCAGGCAACATTTTGACTGAGACAAGCCAGTTTCCTTGCACTTTATCACTTATCGACACTCTGTGTGTCTGGGTTTGTGTCCCCAGTGAATGGTACTTAAACCATTCATTGTCTTCTTCTTGCCATGCTGTGCCTTCCAAGAGTTGTCATAGTGAATACACATCAATTTGAGTTTATGCCAATAAAGAATGAAGAAAAATCCACTCGTAATAAAGTTGCCATCAATTTGGCGCAATAAAATGTTTGAGAAGAATGCAAATATAAATAAATCTATATAATTTTTGGCACATACGTAGGTACGTATGGGTATTTGTAGCAAGAACAATAAATCGACACGTTTCGCTGGTCATAAAAAAAAGGGGCAGGCATAATAAAATATTTGGAAAGTTATATATACATATTTTGCATATCTTTAAAATATTGCAAATTATATATATATATATATGTTAGAGCTGTCAATCATTCAATTGAGGCAAGAAAACATGCAACAAGCCAACAATCAGCAGTAAGAGGCAAACAAACATATCGCAACCATCTGGGCGATGTTCTGTTCTGTTATTTTTTATTTTTTTTTTGTAAGCTTTAGGCTCACCTGAGCAACGTGAAGCAACTCAACACAAGATATAAATATATATATGAATAATTTTTTTTTCTTGTTTTTAGCAGCTGCTAACGCTGATTAAAGTGCACCACACTTACTCACAAATATATACATACAAATATGCGTATGCGTATATAGAAAGTACAATATATAAAAGAAAATATATGTATATGAAATAAGCCAAGCGTTTTAAAAGACATTTGGCGCACAGTTCGCCAGAAAGGCAACGCCCACAGCTACGTTAATAAATCTACAGCAACGTCGCTTTAAAATAATAAAAACAAAACCAAAAACAAGGCGCTAAGTAACAGCTAACAGCAGGTAAGTGTGGTAATAAAAATGAATGACAACAACATTTGTTGCGCATCTGCCTTGAAAGATGCATGAAATCCTTGATAAGGGATTACAAATTATCTACTTTTATTGCAGTTTCTCATAGAAGTTCGAGTTCAACTTAAAAACTATAAAAGCATCAAAGTTTCGTTTCTAAAGGAATTTTCTATGATATTTGAACATTTTTAATGAGTTGATAGAATTGTTTTTAATTTCTTTTCATTGAAAAACTCCCACAACTTCAGTCAGCTTAATATCCTTTGAAACACGACTAAAAACGGATGCTTGTCCCAACTGTCGAGCTTAATAGGCTTATGATGCGTATTAAGTTTATGTTTGAAACATTAATTTGACTTTTGCTACATTTCCATTAAATAAATCTGGCCTTCGCTTTTCGGTTGCTGCCGCTGCCGCTGCTGCTGCTTGTTTAGAATTTATGGTTTAACTGTCTGTCTTTCTGTCTTTCTGTCTATCTGGCTGTCTATCTGTCTGTTTGTAATTCTTACAGGTAGAGTGCATTGTTGCTGCCGTCTTTTATTGACGTTTTTTTGCTACGCTTCACTTCACAGTTGCCACAAAAGTATGAGTACGCTTTCTGCCACAATTCTATATAATCTCCATTTATTTGTCTCTATAAGTGCTTTACTCCTTATTGATTTAAATTAGATTTCGAACTGTAGCTTAGTAGCTTTTACCTTTATTTTTTTTTTTACATAATCAAAGCCCGAAGCCAAGTGCCATTTGAAGCCATCTTTCTTTCTTGTTTACCTGCAGTCTTGTCGAGATTTTCCCTGCAATGGGAATAGCTGTACGCTGTTGTAGTAGTAAATTCATTTGTAAGTATCATATTTAGTGCACATAAATTGCATTTTCTGCACTCGTTGCTGTTCCATTTAAGCACCAGAAGCAGCAGTAGTAGCAGTAGTAGCAGCAGCAGCTTCCGTTTCCATATAAACATTGAATTGCATAACCATGCTTCTTCTCCCATGCAATCCCACCTAGATAGTAGTAGCTGGTTAACTGGCACGTGAAGACGGTGCAAAAGACAGAGAGAGGAGTTGAAAACCGAGAGGACAACAACAGAAAGAAAAAAAACAAAAAAAAAAAAAAAAAACCAATAAGCTTGTTTGTATTTGTATTGCACTTATGCGTGATTGTTTTTCAGCGCAATTTACTTTCAAGAGAGATTTCCGTGCTGGCCATGCATTTTGAATGGCTAACAACATGCTTGCCGACAGCGTTGAGGCAATGGTGGCTGTAATGCTGTAATGGGGGCGCAGAGGATTGAGAATGGTATGCTCAACTCTAATTTGAACCCATCGACGACTCACGGTGCCGTCGTTACCTAGTTAAGGATTTGCTGGTCAACTCATTACAAGAGTAGTAAACACTCGAAGACGAACAAAAAACAAATGTTGAGATAACTAAAAAAACAAACACGTAAGAACGCCTTCCACATGTGCTGGCTGCACTGGCTCCATCCACTCTTTCACTGCCACATGTTCACAATCACATTGGAAAATGCTTGTCCATGTTCATGTTCGCATCGCTTGTTCTCGTTCTACTTCTCGTTTTTCAGTTTTCATTTTCAATTTTAGTTTAGTTCAGTTCAGCTTGGGTTTTTCTATACATATATATATATATATATATATATTGTTTTTGTGCTTTCCATTTCATTTCATCTTCATTTTCATTTTCATTTTCATGCCAACCACTTTGGTGTTGGCAGCGTGGCAAATGGCAATACCAATGCCCAATACCAATCGCCACGCCTCCATTGTTACCGCCTCCACCAGCGCCCACAGATGTGTGTGTGTCTTGGCTCAATTAATTATATTTGAGTCTTTCTACCCTTAACTCTGGCCTAGTTACTTCAAATCAAATCTATCATCTGATATTTGTTATTCGCCTAACATTTCGTTTGTTTTAATTGTTTTTTTTGTGTGTGTTTTTTTTGAGTTGTTTTTATATCCTTGTGTGCTCTCCCACAACCACTAATTAATTTTAAGTTCAAACTCTTTTTTTTTGTTGTTTTTTTTCACAATTCGAGGTGAGTTTGACAGCAACAACAGAAAAGTAATCGGTTTTTTTTGTTTTTGGTTTTTGTTTGAGGTTTAAGCTTTAATTGATTTGTAGATGTGTGTTTTTTTTTGTTGTTTATACTGTTGCATTTTGATAAGTGTAGAGGAAATATTTAAGGACAACCATGGAAGATAAGATAGCAACTATCTTGGCGAAAACTTAATGGTTAATGGTTTTAAGTTGCATTCGTTGGACTCGTATGAAATTTATTGTTTGCCGCAATTAAGTCTGTCGCGAAAGTTGTCTACCATTGTTGCATTTCTTGCATGCCTTGATAAATGCGTCCTGCAACTGATTTCCATTGTTTGCGATGCAAAGACGAAGAAACGAAAAACTACAAAGAACAAACATAGCGACGAGTCAGATGTAGAAATAGCAATAAAACAACAATCTCAACTGTCTGGCAGTCTCTCTCTTTTTGGCATTCTTGCTTATTGTCATTCACTTGTCCGCTCCCCCAAGGAAAGCGGCTGTCGATTTGGTTTCGGATACGAATTCGAGTGCAAGTACGAGTTGAGGCTAAAGTTGCTGAGACTGCAATTTCACTTGCATTATCCTTTTATTATATTGCTAGCATTAACGTTTTCCGTTTTATGCATGGCACACACACATGCACACTAGCACAAACACACAAACAAATGTACTATATCCATATGCATGAAATATGTATGTATAACGATGGCAAGTCAGGTCACGTCGGTCCATGCGATAAGCCCATGCGATCGATCCTTGGCCTTCTTTGTTGTTTGTACGTTCAGTTTCTTGTTATTTTTAACTGATTTCAGTGTTATTTTAAAAAGGAATTTTCTACAATTGTTCTGGCCTTCAGCCACATGCCACATGCCACACACACACCCACAGACACACCCACACACCCCACAAGTGTATGTGTATGTGTGTCCGTACATAAGTAGGCTTTAAGGGCCCGCAAGGCGAATTTACTTTCAACAGAATGTGCGGCTTCTTGCCGACTGGCAAGCAGGCAGCCAAGCAGTCAGGCCAACACACACGCAATGCCGATTTTAATAATAAATAAGCCAAGGCACGCACAAATACAAAACACAAATATAAAGAGCAACATCAACAAAGCCAAGCAACTGTACACAATCCGGTCTGGCCTCCGTCAAGATATTCATAACCTTTGAGAGTCACGAGAGTTGTAGTTGATATTGTCCCAAGTCTATGACTCAAATCGTAATGGGGTTCCTTTTAACTATGGCATTAACAATCAATTACAAGCATTACGAGCCGTAAAACTGACGCATTGACCAAAACCGACGCCCAACTCCAACTCCAACTCAGTCGACTTACAACTTTCCCACGCAAAGTGAAAGCCAAAAAAGCAAAACATAAAAAGAAAATGTATATATATGAGAAGAATGTGACTTATAGATACTCTGCCTTTGTGTTGCATTGAATATTTCGATTAATAGAGTGCTCAATCCATTTGTTTGACATATTTACGCTGGTATGGCAAAAAATATTGCTTTGCGCATATTAAGTATACGCATAGTGTAAAGAGTAAGACGGCTACAGCCGCAGTAGACATTTTTTGTTTGCTGTTTTTTTTCAACAATTTTTATTTCTCTTGAAAGATAAAACGACAAACGGCCAAACAATACAAATAAATTTGATTGTGGTCCAGTTAGACATAACACACATCACACACAACATTCAACAGAGACAAAGAGCCGCGCATACTATACAAAAAAAAAAAACAAAGCGAGAGAGAAAATAAGGGAAGACGACATCCATCAAGAAAAAAGTCAGGCAAGCACTGTGCACAGATTTATGCCTGTCTGCTGTTGCTTTTCCTTTCTTTATGCTATGTTTTTTTTGTTGCCGTTTTGCTGTTTTGCTGTTTGTTGCTTTTCCTGTTGTAGCCAGTCAAATAAAATTAGTTGAGGTAGTCAGCATTCATGTATATTTGCCAGGCCTGTTGCTGTTGTTGTACGGTGTTCGTGGTACCAATTTATGGGTCATTGTTATGTCCGTTACGTTGATTATAAGCTTATTTCAAGCGTGAAACCTAACCAACCCTCGCACCCCATTTTACTCCCTTTGTGTTTGTGCCTAAGACTTTGTTAAGTCTACTTAAGTCGAACACAAACGTGGCAAGTTGCGGGTGCAAAGAGGTGATAGAGAAACATTATTCTCAATCGGAATTTCCTGTGATTTTCAAATTAATGAATCGAAGAACACAAAAAATAAAACAATGACTGGATTGGTCTTACAAAAAAAGTTTGAAAAAAACTAGCTTTGGCAGCACTGGCAGCACACAGCTCAAAACCGAACCCCTTTCAAGCCGGTTAACGTAACTTTCAAAACCAGGCTTGTCAAATGTGTGACTCGGTGTGTAGTATGTGCAGTGAGTGCTGTTGCTTGTGGTAAGAGTATGTGTGCGTGTGTGCGTGTGTGTATGGATGGTGTGAAGTTTTTAAAGTGTCAAAAAGTTTTCGCAGCGTCACCTCATATCATCAACAGCTCCACTTTCAATAAGAGCTAGCCACGCGAGCAACACCACGAGAGCGAGAGAGTAGGAGATAATATTGTGTGTTCGTGTGTGTGTGTGTGTGTTGCTGTCCTACAACTATTTGCGGCCCTAACTTTTAAATAGATTTTGAATCTGTTTCCAATTTTTGAATGTTTGTTACAGAATTCACACTTCCCATACTCCCAGCATACAGTATGCAGTACAGAGCCTTTACTTTCGATGGTACATAATAATCGGGTATGTGGCATGTAGCATGACCCTAACGTACCGCTGTTGACTCCCCACTGCGAATCATTCAGTAGCATTCATGCCAAAGGCAGCACCAGCTCCAGCCATCCAACCGGGCTGGGTAAGTTTATCAAAAGCATCGAAATTTTGCTGACCGCTTTTGGTGGTGAATGAGTTTAAAGGGTTTTCAGTATTCACAGTGCACTCACTGACTGGACAAGCCCCTACACACACACACACACACACACACCCACACACCCTTACCCACTGTGTCTGTCTGTCTACTTGTTTTTTGGTTTTTGCCTGACAGGCAATTATACTAAAGCAATTTGCATTCTGCGCATACACAGTAACAAATTCTGTTGCACTCAATTTATGCTATTTAACAATGACCAAAAATTGAATTAAAAACTGACCAAAAATCAAATTCAATGTTTTTCTTGCCATTTTCATCGAACTATGAGAAGACAGACAGAACGAGATACAGAGAAAGAAAGAGGAAGAAGTTTAATAATAAAAGCAATCATATATATATATAATTATTAATTAAAAATTTATTACATTTAACACAATGAACCTAATTGAATGCGCACATTTCTTGCTGTGTGCCATTGAAGACTCTCGGATCTTTCAGGAAAACTCTGTGTAAAGTGTTTATTGTTTAGTTTGCGTGAGACGTATATACATGTATGTATGTATGTATGTATGGCACTGGCAAGTTGGCATGTCCAATGGGACTGGCCGGTCAAGTTGCTACTTCATGATTTCAACTTGCGAAAGCATTCATCGAAACAAAAGAAACATGAAAAAACAAAAAACCCAAGCCAAGCCAAGAAAGAAAAGGACAAGATTCTTGTGAGTTTTGCATAGCCATGGGTGTTGCTTTTGTTTTTGCATATAGTATATTCTCCAGCTGCGCTCAGCTTCAAGCTAGTCACTCGTATAGTTTTGTAATGCTCCCAAAAGAAAAAAAACCGGGGAGAGAGAGAGAGAGAGTAGGAGTGAGGAGTAGCAACAATAACTAAACAACTGTGAAACAGCAGCATAAACTATTCCATTTTTCGTTAGCGCCAAAAAATGGCATTTTCAAAACGAAACGAAAACGAAACGAAAATGAAACTGTGCAAAAGGCAGCAAGCTAACACAGTTGGGCAAGACTACAGCAAGGTTGGCCACGAACAAGAAACAAAACAACAACAACAGAAAAGAAGAAAGCAACGCGGAAGTGAACGCTTCCGGTCGTCAGACGGCCCTGACAATGACAGCAGCAGCAACAAAACAACAAGCACATAAGGGTAAAGCGATTAAGGCTCAAAGCTTTTGGCAGGCCACGTTCATCATAAATCCGTAGAAATACACACACACACACACTGAACCGCTCGCAAAAAAGTCAAAGAAAGACGGCATACTAATACAACTGTACTATGACCGCATACTATAGATTTTTTTCTTGGTCGGCTTGAGCGGTTGGCATTGACAGTCTTTAGTGTAGAAACGAAGCAGTCTGCGCCCTACTGCTATTAAAATGAACTTTTAAATCTCTACAAGCCAGAACCTATTTGTGGTTGGCTGGCTGGCCAAAACGAACATGCGATTTCCAAACTTTATATGCATTTTAGTTCCTTATATTCGGGCATGACGAGTACGTTTTTAAACAACGCTTCGCTTCTGGTGTATGTTATGCTAATTTTTTGTTTCCTCTTCGTTTCCTCCCACTACTACTACTACTACACTAAGCACTGTGTGTGTGTTTAATTTAGCCATTAAGTATGTACAAAATGTTATAAACGAGGCGTATACTTAACTGTGTGTGTGTGTGTGTTGTCTCTCTAGCTTTGAAGTTAAAGTTCAGCTAAAGTTTGTCAATTTGTGTTTCATACAGTTTGTTTTATCTGAATCTAACTCATAACATTTTGCCAAATTGTGTCATAACTCAAAATTTGTCATGTTCGACTTCTCGAAAGTTTTCGCCACACAAAAGAAAAAGAAAAAAACAAAAAATGCTTCAAAAATTATGTTTAATATTTTTAAAAATCCAACGCATATGAGTAAAAGCAACATTTGGAATTATTTTTAAGCCCTAAATAACTATCTGTTTGATCTGTAAGCTTCGTTTTTTCTGTTTCTTGTTTTTTGTTGATCAGGCAGCGAGAAAATGAAATACAATAAAAACTGATTGTTGCTATTGTTGCATAGAGTGGGAGAAAAGGATGGTTTTTTTTTTTGCATTTTTCGCTTTTACCCGAGCTGTCATTTTAAAACCATGGCGTCAACCTAATGAAATGCAATAACATTTTTATAATGCCAGCCTGGTGGCGGTTGTGTTGGTTGCGAGTTTTGGGCAGCTTTCCTCCCCCCGCCCCCCGCTCCCCTCTTTCTCGCACTAGCATTGAACATTACTCAAATATTTGCAGTGTGCGTTGTTGGTTTTCCCTCTCTCTCTCTCTCTCTCTGTGTGTGTGTCTCCTTCCCGGCCCATAAAAATGTTTTAACATGGCGAAATCTGAAAATAAATCGCTCTATTATGCTCTTGTCCAACGATGTAATGGCATGCTCTCCATCCTGCTCTCCCCTTGCCCCCTTCCCTCTCGCTCTCTCTCGCTTGTCCCGTTGTGCCATTCGTTGGTGGACAACTACAGCTACATAGCCACAACACTTTATTGACTGCTATTTATTTATTATTTATTTGATATGTTGGGCGTGGCAAGTTTTTTTTTCACCCCTCTCTATCCCTGCCAAGCTTCTTCTGTTCGATTCTCTCATGTTTTTTTTAAGCCTTTGCGTAGAAAAGGGTGAAAAAACAAAAAAAAAATACCCATAAAAATAAGCTAAAATCACACTTTAGTTTTCCCCCTTTTGAGCGATTGCATTTACAGCGTGTTTATCTTTGGCATCTGTGTCAATCGAGCTAGTTTTGCAGCATTACAGGGTGTCTGTGTGTCGGTCACCAAGCCATAACCGTTGCTGTTAGACAATTCAAGGCTCAGCGCTATAAGCTCCTTTAGATGGTTTAGCTTTGGTCCAACAATTAAAATGTGTTATAAATCTGCATACAGGGTATTTCCCAGTCTCTCTCTCTCTATTTCTCTCATGCTTGCTCCAAACGTAGCCTTGTGTTTGTTTTTGTTTTTTAGTGTTTGTTTTTTATTTGTGTGGAATTTATAGTCAATAATTTAATACGACATCAGTTTTATGGTTTTTGGTGCGGCACCAGGCGGATTATGTATGTTGTTTGGCAGGGAAGAGGGAAAAGAGAAAAGAGCAAGGGCGTACAACCGGATGAAGGGTGTAAAGTTTGTCAGCTACTAACACACACACACACACGCACACACTTGAATACAAACAAGTATAAATAGGCCTACTTGTTGACGTGGGCCTTGCAATCAATTTTATGATTGAGGCAACGCCAATTTGCAAACGCAATCAAACAAATAAACAAACCGAAATGTCTGCCAAGGACACACTTCGCGAGAGAGAAGGAGAGGGAGAGGGAGAGAGGGAGTGCGACGCACTCGCTCCACTTCTTGCTATGTTATAAATTCTTGTAATTTACTTGATTGCGCGCATACCCTGGCAACCCTAGCTGCCAATTTTAGTCATCTCAAAGCGTCGCATTCCCCTTTGGCCCTGCCCAATGCTGATAAGCTGACTATGTACAGTAGTATATAGTATATAGCAGTAATCGCATTAAAGTGCACATTCATCACAAATCACAGAAGATTCACTTTCAGATAGTATTTAAGTACTTAAAATCAACAAAGTATGTTTGAAAAAAACCTTTTTCCATTAAACACACATGTGTATGGAAAGTGTTTATTATGGCTACTAAGGAGAGTTGAAATTGGGTTAAAGCCAGATTAAAACAATATATATATATACATATATTCATATATTATCAAACGAACCAGAAGTTGAACATAAAACCAAAACATATATAAAAGTATAAACAAAGGTACAGGCAAAACTGCCTATGTGTGTGTGTAAAGTGAAGCGGAAACGGGTGCTTTCATTAGCGGAAGTCCTCCAACACACACACACACACACATATACATAAGCGTACAAGCATTTGGAGTTCTTGCAAATATTACGCATTTTACGTAAGCGTTTCACGCCTTGACGCTCACAGTAGACTTAACCTCTGGCACTCGAACCTCGGTCCTGTTATGATTCGGCTGATTGGGTTTGCCTGGAAACCAGGCTCCAACCCTCGACCGCCCCAAACCCCAACACACTTGCTATTATATTGATAACAATGTTTAAATATGCGTTCAACTAAGCTACTTGTTATACTCAGCACACACACACACACACCCGCACACACGCACAGACACATACAGTCTAATTGGGTATGCTTAGATCAATGGTTGAAGGAAAGGCGCACTTGCAACATGATTAATCAGCTTAGTTAGTGCGAAGTATCTGCCAGTCGAGCACTCACACTTGTTACACACACACACACAGACACACTCGTAAGTGCTAGTCGTTGCCGCCCAGCGCCTGTGCAATTTCCTCAGAGTGAGTCTCTCTCGTCTCTGAGTTGCCTTATTTATAACGTCCATTTCCAGAGCTTAACGTAACTGCCAGACTTGCTCATAGCTCAGAAGGTAAGCAGCGGGAGTTTGTCGCGCACAATGGGGAATACGTAAACTTTATGTGACATAAAGTCATTCCTTAGCAGGCGAAACAACAAAAATGACAAAAACCAAACAAGAAAGTGCTTGAAATAATGAAAAAAATTCACTTTTAAAATCATTATTTCTTAACGAATTATATGTTATGTAAAAGGTTGATAAGCTTGCTTTAAGTAGTAGTTACGATTAGTTCAAGCTTCACAATCAACATAGTTCAATGGTTTGAAATAAACGATGCTGATGATGATGATAATGATGTTTATATTGTCTCGATTTCAAGAAATAAAAACTGAAATAATAGCAATAGCCGCAACAGGATAAGGTGAAGTGTTGCCCCATCTCTTTTTGTGTGTGTGTGTGTAGAGAGAGAGAGAGAGAGAGAGAGAGAGAGAGGGGGAAGTGAAGTGGCAAGACCGACAGTAAACAAAGACAAAATGTCATTAGGATATCCTCGTTTGGCATCGCCTCTAAATTATGTCACGTAATTTGGCAGCATTTATATTGCGCTTCTGCTTTAGCCTTTGTCATTATCTCTCACTTTCTCTGTGTCTCTCTTTCTCTGTTTCACTCTTTCTCTTTCTTTGTCTGCTTATTGCTTTTGCTCACTTTTTTGTGTGTTTTATTTTGTTGTTCGAGTTGCTTCAAATATTTCCATGGCTTGCTTTAATTTAATTAAAATATATGCTCGTGTCACATTAAGTGTCAACTTGCCCCTTCAAATCCAACTAAAGTGTTAACGCTTTAAATGTGCATTGACCTACTGTTTATATTCTCATATTCATTGTTACGGCCTGCGCTTTTAATACATTTCCCTTCCACCAGATTGCACAACAAATTTCCATTGCCTCTACTCCTGGGCTGTTGCACAAAATAGTTTGTGCTATAAAAACCGATAGCTCTTAAATTAAATATATATATAAAACTGTAGCAAAATAATTTTATAGTCGGCTAAGCAGCTAAATTCAAAGAAAATTTAGCCAAGTTAAAGACTTGCGCCAAAAACAAGATCTTTAACTAACAAGTGTCAAATACTTGTGAAATATGCAAAAACCTTTATTTATTATATACGTAAAGAAGCTTAACCATCAATTTAACCAGTTGTGAACGCGAGCAAGCGAGACACAGAGAGACAGAGAGAGAGAGAGAGAGAGAAAGATAGCGTTCTTGTTTTTCATTAATCGGATTATATTTCCATTGAGTGGAGCAGACCGATTTAAGTTGTCAGGCATGTAAACGCCATCGGTGTTGCATCAGAGCGCGTCGTCAATATAAATATAGATATATATATAGAGAAGCCAATCGACTGATATATCATATTGCATATACATATATACTATATATAGATTTTGTGTCAGAAATGTTAAGCTGATTTTCATCGGGGTCTTGGGTTGATATAGAGTGTACCACATACATACATACATACATAACGAATGCTGTGTGCTGTGGGTTGTGCCCTGAAGGGAGAGCTCAAACGATTAATAAAACTGGACTTGCGGAACGTGTGAACACTAAAATTGCGTCCCTAATGGCTCTAAAGAAGCTCAGGCGTTGGCCAACAAATCCAAGCAACTGGCAGCTTTAGATAATTGGATGGTGTGTCCCCAAGAAGACGATGGCAGACGGGCAGACGGAAAGACGGACAGCAAGACGAATAAGTCTGTCTAAAAAGATTGCTCATTTAAGTTAATATAATGGAAAATTAAATAAAATATTTTTGCTCTCGTTCAAGTATCTTTTAATTCGTCTTTCCCCATAAGTATAATAACAAATGCAGCTCTCTCCCTCGGTCTTCCTCTCGCTCTTCGTGTGCCTAAATCAACAACAGCTCAAACTTCATTATCTCTAGCTATCTGATTCTGTGCGCTGTTCCGCACATTGCCTAATTTTCATGGCATACTTAAAGGCGCTTTTGGCAGCTCGCGCGCTCTCGCTCAGCATAAATTAAACATTGAAATTAGTTTTAGTTTCAAATTTGTAATAGAAAAACACACAGCCAAACAACACACACACACACACATATATATACACGCAGATCTGTGCTTCTGGTTTTGTGAGTGTGAAAATTTCACTTGCAACGCAGCTGCGTCAACAGCATAAAAATCTCTATGGACCCACAACTGTAAATATATATATGTGTATGTGTGTGTGTGTTGTATGTCTGTTTGTCTGCGCAGGGCAGTTGGCATATACACACACACACACACACACACACACACACACATACATATCTATTTTGATTGTAGCTCGTTTGCTTTCACAGCTCTTATTCTATTCGTATTTTGAAATTGCATATTTTATTAACAATTCCTTTTGTATTATTTTTGTGCGCTCTTCACACTTACATCCACACACACACACACATAGACATAGACATAGACAGAAAGACACAATGGTGTGTATTATTTAAATAACAAGTGAGTGCGCTTTAGTTTGTGTCTGCACGACTTGCTAATACCCTAAGCCCTATTAACGTTGCAAAGAGGCATTGAAAGTAATATTTCATTTGCATATTCAATCTTCAACTGACCCATTATCACCTATTTTGTGCATCATACCCATTTCTGTTGTTCACAGGGTATAAATGTGTTAATTTCATTTTAATTTTCCATATTTTTATGCCACACACAACGTTGAAATATGCAAATTTTTGATTTCTATACCAATGTAAACAGAAAGAAAAAAGTGTCTGCCGAAAAAAATAAAAATTTCGTAAAGAGCAATAGCAAAAAAAATACAAAATAATTTCAATAAACAACAATGACCATTACACAAACCAAAACCGTAACCAAAAACCAAATACATACCTGACCTGTTTGTTAGTGCAAACCAATGTCTCGAAGATTTTTTTTTTTCTGTTATTCTTGTCAGACAGTAAATGATTTCATTATCGTCATTGACAGAGTCGCCCAAGCCAAGGGTCAGGCGCTGAGCAGTGAGCGTCTTGTCAAGTCAAGTCAGTGACCGAAGCACTCCCGATATTATAGTGTATTGTATGATGGATTATGGCGCTGCCATTACTTGTTACTGCCGGCAATCTATATGGCAAGGACACTGGCTATTGCGTGTCCTTCAACAGCTAAACACCTCGTGGCGAATAGAGGAAAAGTTAATTATTTGTTTCAGTTTCTTTTAGCCGTGGAGAGGCCAGTGAATATAAAAATAATTATTTACAGCAAACTGTTTTTTTCCCCAATTCTTATGCAACAACATATAATGTATGGGAGAAATCTGATTTGTATTCTTAAAATATGCTGATTGCAGATAGATGTAGTACACGCATCAAAAATATTAAGATAAGACACAAACTTGATTTGTGTCTTGTGACAGAGGAGACAGTGAGAAAAAGATAACATTTAAGGTTTTGACAAAAATAGATGAGTATGTGACGAAGAGGAGGGGTGGGGGTGGTGCTGGGGAGGGAAAGGCAAGCGGAATTAAGACGCATCCAAAAATGAAATGTCTTATGCCTTGAGGCAAAGCACAGACGGCGCCACTTGATTGATTGATTGATTGATTATTGGCGTGTTTGATTGATGCGCCCTTCACTCTCTCTCGCTCTCTCTCTTTCGTTGCCTGTTTCTCGCACTCTGATTGACAGGATGCGGGTTTTGGCGTTGTTGAAAGGCACACTGAGGTGTCTTTAGGTAGCTCAACCGATACACACACACACACACACACACACACACACAGCCTGTGTGTATGCATTATGACTGCTTTGCTAGTTGTTTGGCCTGCTTTACGATAGCTGCAAATTGGACTGTATTTCTAAATGGCTTGTTTGAGCGCCGTTAACTGAGCGGAAGAGGCAAGCCCCTACTCCCCCCTACTCTTTCCCGCTCTCTCTCTCTCTCTCCCTCTCTCTCTGTCTCTTTCTGATGATGCCGGCAAATAAACTTGGCCAGTAATAAGACAAACAAACAAACTGATAACTAAACAGACAGACAGACGGACGGAAAGGGAGAGGGTGAGTGGAAGTGGAAGTGAGAGGGAAAGTGGGCGGGAGTGACATGATAAGCGGCTTCTCGCATTTGCTGCTGTTGCGTCAGAGCCGCGTCGCAATGCTTTTTCGTTGTTGTTTGCGGCAAAGACAAATACAATCACACATAAAATAGCTTCAGTCAACATGCTGCAGGCGATAGGCGTGTGCATCCCTTTATCCCTCCGATTCATACATACATATATATCATTCTTTTAACAAAAATGGAGAAAAACAAACAAGGCGGTGCACACATACATACAAACATGTGTATGTGTATGTGTATGTGTATATAAAAATAAAATAAATAATAAAAGCAAGTAGCAGCAGCTGAACAAACAAGAAGCGAAACGAGACAGCGCAAATGAAATCGACAACTTTGTCTGAGGGACAAAAAGCGAGAAACAGAGAGAGAGAGAGAGATAGAGAGAGAGAGGTTGTAAGAAGAGAGAAGGCCCTTAAGGCAATTACATGCACACATACACATACCATATGCCACATGCCATTCTTAACACTTTAAAGCGTAGCTTAAGTCACACTCCAACACACACACACACACACACACAGAGAGAGGTTGATAGCACGACATTCCAATGCTGCGTTTTTGTTTTTGGCATATCTACACAAAGCAAACATATATACGTCTGATAACATGGAAGTATGTTCGGGCAACCACTCAACCAGGACATGTCCTCCTCCGATCATTAATGGACTCAAGACTCACGGCCGGCGTGGAGGGGGGGGGGGGGAGGGGTTGTGGCTGTTAAACATTTGTTAAGTCATACGCTTGATTCGTTTGCAATAAACATTGGCATGGCATCGTGGCCCGGTTATCGTCTCATCGCGTCTCATTGTGCGCAACAAGTGTTAATTTGAAATCCCTGTAAAGAAGTCAAACACACACACACACACACACATATACCCCTATTGTCAGCAATTGAATGGGAATGCAGACAAAATGAAAATAATGCCAGCATTCATATATACATACACTTGAAAATGAAAATCTCTTTCAATACTTTACTGCCTGAGACATGTTTTCTCTTCTGCACATAAGAGTGAAAGTAAAGAATGATTTGCAGTGTAGAATGAATGTAGTCTTTGGCCAGCAGCAACAACTTACTCAATCCAACTAAACCCAATCTAACGTCCATTCAAGCACTCATAATATGTACTTATTACCACGCTCACAATAAAAAGGAAATGGAAAAGGAAGGAAAAAAAAACACACAATTTTCTATTGCCTTGTTTGCCGAAAAGAAGATAGAAGAAGCACACACACAAGAAGCAGTACATCGGACAGCTCAAGTGCTCATCCTGTGTATCTAGCCGTGAGTATGAAGTACTTTGGAAGTTTCAAATTTGAGTGATAAATGATGAAGATGATTGACCTCAATGCTAAAGCAAGCGGGAAGCCTTACTCATGGCTTGTGTTTTTTGGCGGCATTATAATGCTTCTAAAGTGTATGTATATTTAACTGATTGTAGCCAAAAAAAAGCAGATAATACTTGTCAATATTGTGATAATAATCGAATAGAAAGATATTGTATACCATTTCCTGACAAACTTGCCAAACAACTTGTGCTGCTTAGGTATACTTAGAGTTGAGAATTTCTGGTGTTGTTACAAACATTGATATAGCTTTAACAAGCCATTGTTTTTTTTTTTTTGCTTTTGTTTTTTAATGGCTAGCAGCTATGAGCAAGGCATAACATTTTTTACTGTACTTTCCAGGGCATTTAATTGCCAGAGAGGGGCGGTTGTCCACACCCACTTAACCACCTGCCTTATTGCATACACACATACACACATATGCGTAACCAAGGCCAAAAGGTCGTAGGTTACAAGGGTTAGACAGCTGTTTGTTCGTTTGTTCGTTATACGTTACTCGTCTGACATTTGAGCTGCCAGGGAAAAAGATATCACGCATCTAAACCAAACGCAAAAACAGGAACGTGGCAGGTGCCTCACACACACAAACACACACACACACACATCAAGTCAGGTATATTTAACTTCATCCACCCCCCTCAACGTCAGCAGCTCGTTGTGTTAAGCGTTCGCTCGGTCAGCGGGCGACGCTTTGTTGTTGCTGCTATTTATAATGTCTACCCCCAAAAAAAGAAAAGAAAGAAAAAAAGCAAGCAAAAAAATGGATGAAACGAGTAAAAATGGCGTTGTGTGCGTGTTTTGTGAATGCTTTTGAGCATGTGTAATAGGAAGAAAGGCGACTTTAAAATACTTAAAGCGAGCATATTAAAAAATATCCTTTAAATATATATGCCATATGCAACAAGTCATACAATATCTTGTTTTCGTTTCGTTGTTATTCCGTTTAATAGACATCAGTTAAAGAATCATTTTGAAATTCAATGCTTAAAGATACTTTGTGTTGCTAATTAAAGTCCCAGCTGTATTATGCATTTCAATAATTGCTTAATTTCACACACAAACACAGAGAAGTGCATTGCTGTGGTGTTGGTTTAGCAAAGGAATCGAAGGATATGTGCCAAAGCCAGACACGCAAATAGCCAAACCAAACAAATTTACCAGCATCGTTAACTTCGAATTGGCAACACAGGCAAACCGCAAGCATTCAGTTACACATGGCTCAAACAAAATGAGCAGAAATTTGAATTTCAGACAAGCGGAAATGATTGAGTTAAGAGTGAAAGATGTGGGATTTTGCTTGCTTGTTGACCTGCTTATTGATTATTGCATGCAAATAATACATTATTTATTATTAATTGAGCATTCAGCTAGCTACAAGAGTTAACTGAATGTTGATTAACTGAATGTAAATGCATATATATTAAAGTAATTATAAATTCTTGATAAACTGTTGCTGCTTTCATTAAAATCTATATGTATCGATAAGTCTTTAATTTGTTCACTCATTCGCAAAGAAATGCTAACAAAAATGCTTTGGCTTATTGAAATTTCAGCTTGTTTACTTGTTACCAAGCCAAGCAGACAACAAAAAAGAACAAACTTCAAACTGCTGCTGCTGCTGCTGCTGCTGGCCAACAACATAAAAGCTGTTTTGGCCTTTTGCAGTGTGTGCATAAGGAAATGACGTGCCAGAAAAGCCGCAGAAAATTGTGAATAAATGAATACATTTGACAAAGATTTCCATTCGGATTGCGTATGAAAATCGATGGCGCATATTGATTTTCGCATCTCGCAAGCAAAGATATTTCCAACTTGGCTCTGCATAGAAAGAAGCAGGTCATTAGACTCTCTAGCTCTAAATTTGTATGCCTTTCAACGCACATACACACGTGTATGAGTGCGTGTATGTGTGTATGTAGTTCGTTTGGCTCTTAAAGCATAGCAATATAGCCAGGCAATGCGAACGAATAAGCGAACAGGTTATAATTATGAAAAGTTGTTGTTGTTGTTGTTGCTGTTGTCGTGTATCGTGTGGCGGGAAATCCACATAAGTATGCATTTAAAAATAATTTATGGACGGGGCGACGGCAGGCATTGGATGGAAAGGCTCGCGTTTAAATGGACAGCAGACAAAGTGTCCTTAATGAGGCTCAACGCAACAACGCAGCAACGTGACACAGTAAGCGCTAAAGGATGGGTACATCTGGCTTGCGGCTCCAAGCTGAATGCTGAATGCGGAATGCTCGAAGCGGAAAGCGGAAAGCGGGAAGCTTGTAACACCAGGGCGAGTGCAGTCAGCCTTGTCAGAGCGCGTTCGTCATATCTGAAATGGGAGATAAACAGAGATAGCGTCAGACAGAAGGGCAGACAGAAAGAAAGAAAGGGAAACATAAACAAAAGGCGACAGAGAGAGGCAAACAATATGCAAACTGGCCAAGTGTGTCGAATGGGGCACACACACACACACACACACTATGTGTGTGTACACATATGGCTTGCCGTTGGCATATTTCGTCTTTAGACAAAAGAACCTTCACAATTTAAGTGAATACTAATTAAATGAGATTAATTGATTGCATTTAATTTCAATAACAAAATTGCCATTTTCCAATAAACTTATCTCCTGAGAATTTCACGAAACATTTTAAAAACTAAATAGACATTAAATTACTTAAGCGAATGCTTAACTTACTTTGTAATATATAATCCCTTATTATTATTTGGTCTTTGGTATTGCAGTGTTGACTGCAACTTGTGCTTGGCAATTCATAATTTTGTCATCTCTTTTGTGTTCTTTAAAAAGATGCAAAAGTTGACAAACATTTGCATTCATAAATACAAAATACTGTGGCAGACAGACAGACGGACAGACGGACAACGAGGTGTGTTTTTCTTTTTTGGCCACTTTGGCGCTGTTGCTTTGCCTGATAATGGTTCAATTATTTTTCCGCCCTATTTAACTGCAAGTAGAGCGGTCAAAATCGAGCTGTGAACTCGGTTGAGCTGCCTGCCTGCCACTCCCCTCCCTCTTTCGAGGCAGTGGGCAGTGGGCAATGGGCAATGGGCAATGCCGCTCCGGACATGTTGAACAATTTTCCGGCCATGGACCACAGAGACGTGCTATACATTACCCCGCCACACTCAATGTCTCGATGTTCTTTCTCTATTGACTTTGCTAACCGCAAAAATTTGTCACACGTCATGCAGCCACGCCTCGTTTTGAAAGACCACACACACTCACACACACACATACATAGTACATACTTTTGGAACCATTTAGTCGAGCCAGGAACAAAAGCTTTTTATATCCAGCATTGTCAGCTCGTTTTATGCGGTGGGCAGGGTTTGGCTCTGGCGCTAAACGTATCCTAATGGATTTTCGCCTACGGGTCGTATACGTATACATATACTTATATGTCTAAAGTGCTCCATCTTATTTACAAAACAAAATAAAACGAGACACTCACACAGAGATAGAGATAGAGATAGAGATAGAGTGAGACACAGACAATGGAAGTTCTTAAATAAATATTCGCTTATGCTTAATTTAAGTTAAGTTGTCAAAGTGGGCCCACACACTTAGCAAAACCAATTTGCACTTGGCCGTCGAGCGTCTCACCATTCAACAGTCGCCACGACCTCATTAATAGAAACTGCTGCACAACAATGTAGTCGAAGTAACAACAGCAACAGCAACAGCAACATGAAGTCCTTAATTTACTTTTATTAGTTGGCAGTTATGAACACAGTGTGACAAAAAGCATCAGCACACACGCACACCCACACACACACACAGCAGGCAATAAATATTGTGGTTTGTTTTGCCCTCAGCCTTCAAAAATGCGTAATGCAAAATTCTTGTAAACGAGAAAAACCTAAATTAATAGTAATGAATCAAATTAAAAACAAAACCAGAAAATAAAAAAAAACACACACACATCGAAGTGGAAATACTCTGCGCGAAACACTTGAATAGGTAACCTTATCGCAGAGTTCACAAATCAAGCGAATGTCAGCGCTGGTGATGGAAGATTTGCCAGAGCAACATGGCATTCAACATTAATTATCATTTATGCAAACGCCTTGTGCTGGCGGCCAGACAATGACGCACTTGGACCAGAACATGCCCATGCCGAAGGCAACAATTCTAGCTGACAACTATCTGAAATGTAAGCGAGCATCAGGAGCCGAGCGTGAAGTGAACCGAAAACCGGGAACCGGGAACCGATGACGATGGCGATGGCTTAGGGGCCATTACTGAACTTGTTAAACAGCTCGTGGGCAATTCCAATGTTCACAAAGTGGTTTTTTTTTTTATTTGTCGCTTTTTTTTTTGCCTTTCTTGTTGTTTTTGGGTTTTTTTTTTCATTCCTCTAAAACAGAGCGCAGTGTCCGGGGCCGTCTAAAGTTTCAGACTCGACAACCGACAACGCATTTTGTTTCCTGTCTTTCCATTTCTGCACTTTTTGCTCTCTCTTTCTTTCTTTTTTTTTTTTTAATTTTAATTTCTTGTAAATTCCAACATGATTTTTTTTTTTTTTTGCATTTTTCTCTGCATTTTTGTGTACTAAATAAAAATGGTTATTCAGATTCAAGTAGCACATATTTATGTACTGGGTCAAATGAGATACTTTTAAGAGAGCATCATCATATCTAATCAAATTATCATTTTGACTTAACCCTTTTTTTTCAAGGGCTTATTGTATGCTTGTCATTATATGTTTCTACAAATTTCTGCTTTAATATGCTTTAAACATTAACTGTTTCCCCTTTTTTTTTTTTTGGATTTTTATAACACATTCATGCTGCCTTTTACCTCAATATTGTAGTTTTAAGCCTGGGTGGTGGTTAGACGTCAAGATTAGAAACATAAATCAGTCTATGGCTTAGCCCACAAACTTTACCAGAGAGTATCTTTAAGGTATTGATTAATGTAAGAAAAAATAACTTTGCTGACCCCAAGGGGCCAATGTGCAGGAACGATTGCGACTTCATGCAGGCAGCTCATGTCTCTAAAATCCAGCCGAAGGCTCCTAAATTATTATGACCGCATGGAAACCCTTTTGGCTTATAAGCCCGTCCCCGGCCAAAAACAATCTTGAAAAGATTTTAGGCGAAACTAAATTCATCCTTGCCGCAGTGTTGCGTAAAGTTAGCGACAAATAAGCAAACACACACAGACACACACACGCACACGCACGCATGGACATGTATGAGGCAACCATTTTTGGCTATATCAACTCACCCAACCCGCGGCAAAGTTGAAAGAAGAAGCCGTCCGGGTTGAGCCGCCCGCAATAATCAAGTCGAATGTGTTGACAAGTTAATTTGCTTAATTTGAGTCTGGCATGCTATTTATATGCTGTTTCTCGAAACGTAAAACGAGTATATCAAATGTGGATTCGATGTGGAAAGATAATGAAGTGTGAATGGCGCGAAAGGAGAAAAGGTTTAAGGACAATTAAGTAGAAATTTAGTTAAGCATTCGACTTTAAGTTCTGATTAAGCCAAGAACAAAGTATATTGTAGTCTGTATTACGTTTATGACCGCAGCACTGTTTACTTCTTTTAAGTTTAATGCCGAGCCCCAAAAAAAAAAAAGAAAAATTAAGGAGAAACGCCCCAGTTGAGGCCTCCCCAGGGCCGCGTTCACGCCCTGGGCGCGGTCTTGCTGCGTTGACAGGCGCGTTTCATCATCATGTTGATGCGAAAAAGAGAATGAGAGAATAAGTCGAGTCGAGTCGAGTCGAGTTGAGTCAAGTTGAGCCGAGTCGTGTTGAGTTGAATATGTTGGATGTACATGCATACGTAAATTTGGCCAAAATGAAAATTGTTGAAAGACGAATGCCTATTTGCTGTCCTTCGAACTTTTAAAACTTCACTTCCAACAAACATTTCTCGTACACACACAGAAAGGGAAGAAATGAGATGAGAAAGAGAGAGAGAGAGAGGGATGAGCGAAGCGTATCAAGAACGAGAAATTGACATCTTGCCATCTATCAAAAGGATTCAAATTAGTTTTGACTCAATGCTTACAACACATGTATTCGCATGTGATATAAAAAAAAAACAGGCTGGTTAGCAAAATATGAAAAGCTTTTGGCTTGTATATGGCTTTTGCTTCAAAATTAAAAGAAAAAAATCATTAGATAGGTTTTGGTCTGGAGAAGTCTTACTGTTTATTTACTTACTCCAACGCAAATTTGATTTGGTAAAACTATTAAAAATATCCCTAGCGAAGTGTATAATGTTTGGGTATTGCGGCTCTTATTCGGTTCCTTAGTTAAACTAAACATTTACTAAACATTAAGCTTATTATTTAAGCAATTATAACTCACCAAACGTTGTTGGCAGTTTTCAAACCTCAAACCGATTTGTATCTCTTGTCTGTCTGTTTCTGTGTGTGTGTGTGTGTTTGTGTTTAGATACACAGTCAACAAGCAGTACACACACACACACACACACACACACACACACGTACATATTAGCCACGTTTTGGCGGCTGGTTGAAGCAAGGTTGTTAGCCAGACACACGTTGCCAAGGGTGCCTGTGCGTGATGTTGGCGGTTTTTTGCAGCTTTGATGGCGCGGCTGCGTATGCCTTTCGGCGTAATTCAACTAATAAAATATTTGCAATACGCAAACACACTCTGAGTGTCATATAAGTGCAAATATCAATTTGCAAATATCGAAAAAACATTCACATAAACATTGATGAGTATACCAAAAACGATTTCCATACAAAAAGCAAAAACCAAAAAATTTGTGAAATGTGCCAAAAATTGAGTGTGAAATTGGCATTAAGTTTGAGTCTTGTTAAACGTTTTTTGTTTTGCTATTGCCAACCGATAATGATGGATAAAATGCATTGATTATGCTTTTGTCATTTACTCAAACTGTTAAGAATAATGCTGGGTGTGTGTGTGTGTGTTTTCGGTCAGTGGTCACAGCTCATTAAAATACTCTGATTTCAATTTGGCTCTTTTTGTTTTTTTTTGTTGTTTTTGCTTCTGTGGTGTGATGCTGTTCATTTTACAGCACATATGCGCATGAAAAGAGAATTTCCATGTGAATTGAGGGTTTGTGTGTTTATTGAGTGTTGTCTCTTATGTGTGTGTGTGTGTGTGTGATATTGTTGGATAACAACGGGCGGGCACTTTGTGTAATTTAATGCTCTGACACCCTTCGCACACATCGACACATAATCGGTAGTCCTTAATTTAATTGCGCTGAAAGCGGAAGAGTAAACTAAAAATAAAGAAAAAAAATCAATGATTTTAAACTACAATTAAAATTGCATTAGATGGGGACACAGAAGTAGGAAAAATTAAATTACAAACAGATGGAACAGAAAGAAAAAGAGAGAAATGTTAAAGTTTATTATGCAGATTTAGTGAATTGCAAATTAATGAGATTTGGCACAACTTATACACTCTCTTGCTCCCTCTCTCTCTCTCTCTCATTTTGTGTGTTATCAAAGCGAATATGCCATAATCAAAATGGCCTGCAGCTGGCCAACAACGTCAAAGATCGATAGCAAAATGCAGGTCTAACAACTTGCACACCATCACAAGAGCAACGGTAAAGTTAACTGTAACGGTAAAGGTAACGGTAACGGGCATCGGCATCGCCACACAGGCGTCCCGCCGGCTTGTCATGAAATCAACACGCCTGCCGTAACTGGTTAGTGGCATTGGTTGGGGGTCTTGTTCTAGTGTTTGCAGCAGCTTGTGCCAAGCGGCAAATGGTACCAACTTCTCAGTTGGTCGATATACGAGAATGTACACTTGAAGAAAACAATGAGCACCTTAAGCATTACTTCAAAGGCAGCTATCACTTAATAAACTGCAATTGTTTTTAGCTTGCCAAGCGAAACGATTGTTAGCTGTCACTTGAAGTCTTGCCATATTTTGTTAGTGTAAGCATGCAGTTGCGTGCAACTTCTACACACACACACACACACACACACACACACACACACACACACACACACCATGTCCTGCATATTTCTGTATGTGCTACGTACGTGATTGCAAGTGAGTTCGAATTAAATCCTGGTTGCGTTGGCGGTGGCGGTCATTAAATGAAATAAAATGAAATTTCTTCTTTGAAAGGCATCAGCCGCAAAAGTGTGCAGTAGTTTAACAAACACACCCACACACACACACACAGACAGATGCATACGCATACTGTTAAGAGAGTCTGGGTAGAACGTGGGATAAACTTTAAATCGATGACAAATATATGTACACACACACACACACACTACTTCTTGATGATGCTGCTGGGCTTGTTGGTCTGCCGGTCTGCCTGTGCTGCCTGTGCTGCAAGCAGTTAATGCAAAATACCAATAAAAAGCAAATTAAATGACATCAACAACAATCAATGCAATCGCAGCTGTTGTTGTTGTTGCTTTTGCCGTTGTTACCTGTGCTGTCGTGTTAATCTGCTTCCTTCCGCCCTTTTAACGTAGCATATTTACGCGGTACGCTTGCAAACCTGAACGCTTGATAAGTGCTGGGGTGCATCAGGGCCACATACGCCAGAAGAAACAATAACAGAAAACAAAAAGGACGAGGGAGAAGGAGAAGGAGAGAAAGAAGTGCAGAAAGATGCCAACGATGTGGTGATAACATCAAAATTAATAAATGCAACGCCAGCAACACAGTTGCCACACAGTTGACACACAAAAGATAAAGAACGTTTACGTTTACCCAATGGCTTAATAAAGTTGTATATATATATATTTATACAAAGCCATAAGAGTAATTGCAAATAAAACCAATAAATAATTATAATTGAAAATTGAGTTTTTATTGACAAAAAAAAAATAAATAAAAAAAAAAACAACAAGAAATAAACAAAATAGAAACCGAAATAAATGACAAATAATACGAAACATACACAAAAGTTATTTAAGGAATATGTATCAGCTTAGACCTTGGGGCCAGCTAGCGCCAAATGCAATCATTTTCTGTTGCACACACTTACTTCCACACACACACACACACACACACACACACACACACATAAGCTTTATTTATATGTACTTTTTGATCAAATTCAATTGCTTTTCTATTGTTAAAAGTTGTAAGGCTATTGTAAGTATTTCTTTGTAATATGCCAGCTTAATAATAATACAAAAATAAAATATATAAAATAACCTAAGCGCATTTATTGCTTTGCTGCATCTTACATAAACCCCCCCCCCCCCACACCCCACCAAGAACTGTAGCAATCAAATGCTCTGCATTCATATTTCTACTACTACATACAGATATATAAGTATGTGTGTGTGTGCAGCAGTTGGCGGTTTAACGGGATAACTAGTTTTTTATTGTTATTCAATGCTCTTTGCGGTTTGTTGGACAAGTTTGCAAAATTTATGTTTACCACGACTTGTAACTTGAATGTTGTTGTAAATCAATGTGAAACTTTATCTATTCGATAGACATATATACACGTATACAGGGTATACAATTGTTGAAACAAGAACTTTCGAACCAACAATATAAACTTTCTATCGATGTTGATCGATTGTTCCAACGAAACATCTTTCAAAAATCCATCTTACTGTGTTCAACTAAAAATCTATATATATATATATATATATGTTTAAAGTAAGCAGCTTTAGCATCATACATATGTATGTGTGTGTATGTGTATGTAAGTCTAGCATAATTTCTTGCTTAACAACAACGCAAACAGCTTTCGTATTCTACTTTTTCATCTTTCCGGTTGACGCTACCCTACATTTATTTACATCTTTACTTTTCTAAAAAAAAGAAATAAAAATAAAATCACTTTGTTGTTACATATTTTTTGGCGCATTTCCGTCTACTCAGTTGTTGCTTTTGCCATATTTGTATACCCAATAAAATGTTTAGAGCAGGCATGTTCAAGATATACCATCATTATAGCTTATATATTAAATGGCATAAAACATTTTAATTCAGTTCTCTTAAGTTGATCGTGTTGATAGCTAGATAGTTTTATTGATTTTATTATTCCAACTATACAGGGTATATCGGTTAAGAGCTACTCATACTATACATACCTGGCATTTACATTTTTTCTTGTTGTTGTTGCTGTTTGTATTTTTCTCGCGCTTATCGTTAATGCGAAATTTATGTTTTATGTACCTTTAGTGCTGCTGTAGCAAACGAACCAACGAAGCAGCCAACCAAAAACGGCTTTCTCTGCCCACAACAACACCCAACACCCCCAACCCTCTCCAAAGCCCACCTTCGGTCTCTCACTCCTTGTGCTTCTTGTTCACGTACCGAGCGCATATTTGTAAACGAAAATATTTTGCTCGAACTTCCGCACGTTGCTGTTGCAATGGCAGTGTGTGTGTGTTCGTGTGTACCTGTAATGGATGGGCACATATTGATACTGACCGAAAGTAACCAGCACGGACTTCACACACACACACACACACACACACATATATATATAAATAAATTTCTTTATGCCGCACCTGTTTATGCGCTCAAAACAGAGTGCTGCATGAATATGAATAAACAAATATGTACAAACACACACACACACACACATACGTGCATAAGTGCAACAGTATTAATGTGTGTTTGTGTGTGTGGTAGACTAGACCAAGTATCACAAATAATAAATTGTTGCCAGAGTCAGCTTAAATCAAGCTGATAAGCTACTTGCATTAAGCCGGCAATTTGCCAATTGATGTCTTTTCTTAGTTATTAGACAAAATCCTTCAATTCATATTGCTTTAATGTTGAATTCACGCAGTTAACTAAAGACTAAAGACCAAAGAAAAATACAATAAATGTTACCTTAAATCACATGTACATTTGAACCCATGTCAAAACTGTTAAGGTCTAAACATAATCTTAAATTCTTTGTGGTCAAAAATCGATAGAATTTCAATTGTACACACAGTTAGGCAAAGATGCGTATGCTAAATAAGTTTGAGATGGCAAAGTCTCTAAATGAAGGATTAACCACCCGTAGTGTTGAGCCAGTGTTAATTTATGCCTGATGATGGCCAAAACACCGAGAGACAATAGCAGATAGCAGATAGCAGACCACATCACAGCGCAGATACAATAGTTTGGGGGGCATAGACTGTGGTATTTGTATTAGTCGTAGTGGTGGCACACACACACACACACACGCACACAGACACATGGCGTGTAAAATTGCTGGCCACTTCAGTGCGATAAGTTGACAATTAGGGAAACGTCTACATGTGTCACAGTCACTTCCATTCCATTTGAGCAGCAGTCAACGCCAGCATAGCGAGAGCGGATAGAAGTGGTATAGAACAAATTAAGCAGCCTCGTTAACTGGTTCAGGTTTTCGTGTAGAGGCAAACACGTGAAACACGTGATAACCGCAAAGGCTTACAGTTACATGGCCCGAACGAAATGAGCCGAAATGTGAACTTTCCAAGAAGTGAGAATGAAGTGATTAGCTGGAAAATGCAGGGACAAACGATACATCCAAACTGGTTTCAGCTTACTTTTCACACTGTCAAAAAAACAAGATTCATCTAATTACAAGTATATGTGCATATCAAATGTCTTTTATTTTCATATTTTAAGCTTGTACTTTATTAAAATCACATTGAACCGAATTTGTATTTATCTAATGCTAATTATATATTATATACCAATTTTTGGCAGCAATCAGCTCAAATTCTATGCGTATTAAACATTATTATTATTATTATTATTACTTATTTATACTTATTATACTCGGTGCTTAGTACTTACAAGCGTGTGAGTAACTAATCTGATTATTGCACATTTTAAGCTGGTCATTTAATTTGACTTCTTTGCCAAATGTTTTATGAAATTTTCATTTGATTTTATTTGGTTTAATGCGATGCTGTTCGCTTGCCTAAAATTTCCCGCCGGCATTTTTCTGCATTAAATGTCCTTTTTGGCTAACCAACCCACCCCTCCTCACGCATCAACTGTCGGCATCGCCGTCAGCGTCTGCGTTGGCGTTGGCGTTGGCGTCTGCGTTGACATTAGTAAATGGTGCAGGCGAATTCAACGAATTTCTGGCTCAAAATGGCGCGTCTGCCTTGTTGCAATCGCTGCTGCGGCAGCATTAATCGCTTGCGGCGCTGCGTTGCTCATTTGTCTGTGTTTGTACACACACCCACACACACACATACACGAACACATAGGTATGAGCATGAAGTATGTCAATAGCTGCCGACATTTGTACATTTTTGTACATTATGCGAATAAGAGTAGGCCATATACAAGTGAACACTTAGTAGTTGATTTGGAAATGCCAAAAGGTCAAATGGAATTTAAGATTAAATAAGGAAAATCAAGGTGCATCTGCGCTCATCTTGCAGACAATTTTGTTGACAATGTCTGCTCGTAAATGTAGGTAAATGATTTTTTAAGACCCATTCGCGCCATCACAAACATATCCTACATTATTGGCTATTACAAAGAATCGAGGCTCCAAAGTGGTGGTCACGCCATCATACATTGGTCATAAAAGGTGCACAAACATATATACATTCGAACTTTCGTACATTTGTACATTTGTACATTCATATAAAGTGCTGTCGGGCGTAAGCACATCTTGAAAACTGGCCCGCTGCATTCTGCAGTTGTGTTCTATCCTTTGCTGCACTGCTATTTATGGTCACATGCCTTGGATTGTTTTTATACACACACACACACACACACACACACACGCATACAATATAAAAAGTTTAATTTATTACACTGGTATGCTAGCCAACATACCCTTTTACTTGCCACCTCGGCACACATTTCAAGATTTGTTTTGCACGTTTTCTTCGTTTCGCTACGCTCCGTTCGCTTCAGCACTCTTTTGCTCTTGTCTTTTTCCACCCATTGTACCCATTAAAAAGTTGCCCAAAACAAAAGGGGTATCACGTAGTAAGAACTTTCTTTCCTCTGAATATTTTATGCACTGCAGTTTAGACAAGTAAAAGTATTCCCCTTTTTTCAGTTTGCGATAAAAACATAAGATAACAGGGTATCTTCAAGTCCACCTACCTTAGCGGAATCCCGTTTTTTTCTCTCTCCTTGTTAGCTGGACCAGATTTGATACCTCCGCATTTGTACATATTCTTCGTAACACCCTCTCAGCCCGGCCAAAAACTCTCTTACTCGCTGCATTTACTTTTTTTTCTACTTGATTTTCAAACAAAATTTATAAGTTGCGCGTCGCAAGGGTTTTTATTTTGATACTCTGCTCGTACAAAAACAAATGGAAGAAGAGTACATTGTCTGTTGTCAACGCTTTTGCAAAATACTTTTCCCTATATACATATATATATTTTGGTATATATTGATTTGTTCAATCAGCTGTTCATCGAAACGAAGAAAGAAAGAGTATAGGAATAGTCGAAAGAAACAGAAATGTGCAAATTCTTCGTTTGCCTTTTAATAAAAAAGCAATTTCAAATCAAGACAGTTCCTGTGCACTGTGCCGTGTAGGAAGATATATATATATATATAACAGAATTTTTGTGCTTGCGCACGTATACGTAATGCATACGTATACGCATTATTGGCTAGAACCACTATAGGCTGGACTCTGTTGCTGCACTTTTTGCCCAGAACCTTTGGCACTCACACGCATATATAGTATATGTATATATGTATTTGTATAACGAGTGCCAAAAAGCATAACGCGACTTTTGTGATTCAAGCGGAATGTGTGCGCGGAATCTGCAAACACACACAGACACACACACACAGACAGAGATGACATGTTTGGTTTTTGTACACAAACCGTCTAGGAACTGCAAACTCTCTCCTTTTCTTTGCTGTTTTTTTGTATATATATCGCTAGTTTTTTTACACGTTAATACCTTTGTGTATAAAACGATGCTGAAACTCCATTATGCTCTTCGTGCCACAATTTGTGAACGTCAAGCATAAAAACTAAAAAAATGTTTTTGTTTTTGGTTGTACTCATTCAATGTAAAGTTGAAAATGGTTTATCAACTAGCTTGTTATTCGTATTGCACACCAATTAATGTTATTAATATTTGTCATGCTGATTTAACAATTTCGTTTAATTTCTTCTTCTTGTTTTTTTTTTTTTTTTGTACAATTCGCTGCCATGGCAGCTGCAGTTGTGACACAATTAAATTACCCAAGGCAAGGGTAGAGAAAATAAATATAAAAATATTTTAACTCATAGCTAAGTTTGCAGTTGGCTTTAGTACAACAAAGTGCATACATATATTAACTCGAAAGAAATATTTCGCTTTAGTTATGTATGTGTGTGTGTGAGGGGAAGGAAAAAGGACACTCACACAGGTAAAGGCATATATATGTGTGTGGGCGTGGGTGTGTGTGTGGGCGTGGGTGTGGCAAAGTCTGCCCGCTAAGCAGCCTCAAGCGTTCAGCTTTACAAACTGCTGCACACTTCAGCATCGCTTCAGTTAAACCACTTAGTTTAGTTTAGTTTAGTTAAGCAAAAAAATAAAAAGGGAAGCTTTAACTGGACTCAAGCTAGCTGAATGACAAATACCCTTACACATAGAATATTTAAACTCTACACTAATCTACGAAAAACTAAATGCAGCTAACTAACACACATATAGTTTTCCTCTAAATAAGTTAAAGATTTACTGAAAGTGAGACAATCCTCGGGTACATTGTACAGGTTCAGCAGTAAGCAGTTCTCTCTTTTATTTTTGGCTCTTTATGTATGGAAATAGAAACTTAATGCTGTGGAAATTGATGCGCACACAGAGCCAAGCTGGCTGTGGTGGGAGCGGGGAGAGGGCATGAAATGGTGGTTAGTGCCTGCGTGTGTGTGTGTGTGTTTGTGTATGTGTGTGTGTGGCAAGGACAAGTGCAGGGGGTCACGTGCCAGTTTTTTGGTCTATGATAATTTCATATAAAATGTTCACTGTTACAGCCGCAAACCGTACTTCCGTTTGGCTTTTAACAACCTTTATGGCATTTTACTAGCTTGCCTTACACACACACACACACACACACACGCACCGTACACACACACATACGCATATACTTATATACATTTAACAGCTAAATGCATAGAGCATATTTTTCTTTATATTTTACGGGCAAAATGAATGTAACAATCAACTAAAAATTGTTCATAATCCGCAGGTATGAATATGCATAACTGGTAAAGAGAAAGAAGTAAAAAGATTTTTAATTGGAGAATCTAGTGAAATAGTTGAAAGAAGTTGCTTTAATTGTGGTTAAGGCATTTAATTCAGCATCAGTTTGATGAATGGTATTACAGAAGATCTGCTCAGAATGAAGTTTGTGAAGACTCTAATTTTTTTTAATACTTTGCTTACGTACGAAAGCAGAATCTATAAGCCAACGTTACAAGCGAACCAATTCTTTGAAAGTTTCTATTAGTTAGATTGCGATTTCTAGTTTGGCATTAGTTGGTGCCATATCAGTTTGATCTTTTATTCAAACACCAAAAACTAAGAGACAACTTTTGTAATTTCGGCAAGAGTATTTTATTTATTTTTATTTTTTTCTCTCTCTTTATTTCATAGAGGCTCCTGCAACATAACTTGATTAGTTTTATTTATTATGCTCTGCTTAAGCATACACTGAGATGGAATTAGATTTTGTTCGTACGTTTTATTGTAATTGTACCTAAGTGTCTGTGTGTGTGTGTATGTGTGTGTGTGAGTGGACAAAAGTAAATTACGAAATGACAATACCACAATACGAGTAGTATGATTACCAGACAGAGTCACAGTTGAAGGGTCGGTCGGTGCCGAATGCCAAGTTGAAAGAAAAGCAAACGTGTTGCGGCACGAATTTGGATTTGGTTTTGTTTTTTTTTTTGATTTTTTTGGATTTGGATTTGGATTGGCCCGCTGTGGTAGGTAAACGATCCGTGCAAATGACTCAGGACTCTGGGAACGTGCTTGGCCTTTCAACATAGCATAGCTAGTTTTCATGCCGCAATTTTGTGGCGAACTCATTTGGTTGCCTCAACTTATTTACCATAGACTTGTGCGATAACCTCTGTGTACATGCACATATATCTAAATATATAAAACTTTATTTTGTGTAGTTGGATTGACAAGTTTGATTCAAAAGGAAAAACAAAAAATACCTAGAAAAGAAAATTAATAATTTTTGCGAACTGACAGAGAGAGATTTGCGTCCACTTTATGTGTGATTTGCGGTTAAAGTGTAAACAATAAAGTTTTTGCATAGGATGTGGGCCAAGTCTTATACAAAAATCATAAAACTACTTCGTTAAAAACATTGAATATGTAATAACTATTTTTATTTTGATTGAAGTCATAAACTTGACTTGGATAAAAGCGACTTACCCACACAGATTCCAGTGCTTAGTGCCAAAGTGTAAACAGAAAGGCAATTACGTAGAAAATGGTCTTTTATAAAGCATGGCAAATGCCAGACGCAAAGAAAATAAATAAACACACAGCGAACACAAAAGATCAATTCGCAACGAATCGCAAAAAAAAAAGTCAAGATGGTTTTCGGAAGAACGCAAAGAAATGTTGCGTGGCTGCCTTTGAAATGACAAACATTTCAATTAAATTCCAATTAGACGAAAATTCGCAGCAAAGCGAAATGCCAAGAAGAAAATTACATCAGTGAAAACAACAACTACAAACGAATAAGAAAGAAAAAAACGTTAGAAACTAATTAAGAGTGTTGCCATCGACAGCTGAAGTAATCTTAATGTCTATAAGCTACAACGCTGCCACTTTGCATTCGCAGCCAAATGCATCTTTGCAAGCGGCAGGTAAACCTCTCGACCTCAATTCGGTACTAATTCGGCGGTCAATGTACTTCACATTTTATACAAATTTCCCAGAGAAAACGAACCGAACTTGAAGGTGAGTCAGTGAAGCAGCTTTGATGCAAAAGTACGTGCCTGATTTCGCGTTCACTTCCTTCACTTGCTAGTGCCACGCCCCTAACTCTAACTGGCGCCATCTACTTGGCTTGCCTTTACCTTTTTCGTTGTCGTTTTGGCTTTCGGTTTTTTGTTTTTTTTTCTTTTCTGGCTGCTGCTGCTGCTGGTTCCACTTCCTTGATCATACGTATACGCTACGTGACAAACGAATGCCACCCTTGATGACCACTATTTGCAGTCATTGAGTGTGCCGCAGGCTGCCCGTTAAGGCCTCAAGTCGCCAATAGATTCGCCAGCGCAAAAAGCAAGAAAACAAAAAACAAAAAAAAAATCGAGCCATTTGTGTTGTCCAATTAAATAGTTTTAAGTTAATTAAGTTAAAATATGGTCAAGAAAACGTGGATGGGGTCAGGAAGAAACCGTAGAGTTACTACAAATAATAAGGCCGAATATAGAATACCCTGAAAGCACAGCTGCTTGTTACTATTTAGAGAAATCTTTCTGCTTATCTTCGTTTAAATGTTGTACACTTGAATCCCAAAGCAATTTGCATTGCATGTTAGTTAGTTTAAAATGACAACACGTAGATTTAGTATTTACCTCTTCAAACTTCTGTTGCATGCCACATGAGAATACTGCGACGAAAAAATCTTTACTGATGAATGTAAGAAGATACCTGAAAATTCCCATAACGCACATCATGTTGTCGTTTAATAGAGAGAGCAGTGAGCAACTGGGTTTAACTTCGAATCAGGCCTGCCAAAAACTTTTGCACTATCCAGTCAGATGTTCCGCCAAGTGAAAAAGGATAACTTTAATCCATTATCAACAGTTTTTGTAGGCTTTTGCACTAAAGCGAACAAGAATTGCAAATGAGCTAGTTCATGTATTTTTATTTTGTATTTTAAGTTAATATCGCATATTGTTGAGAACAACAAAAAAATCGCAGCTTTTGCAATGAATTTCATTCAACGAAACTAGTTGAAATGATTAAAGTTATTTAATTCATTGGCCTTAATGGCTGACTAATAAGCCATCAAGTATACGCCACATGCCACACACTGACACTTTTGAGCTTTATCATGCGTGATTGCTGTTTCTAATTAGTTTTCAATATAAGTATGCATGCCAACTGATACAAACACACACACACGCACACACACACAGAAATGGGTGCATGTGATAGATTTGTGGCAGCTTATTTGAAAGCGCAGGCACTCAAAAGCTAATTAGCATGCGGTCGTCTGCGATAATGTCAAAACGATACATTAGTTTAACACCACAACGATAAAATACATGAAGTCAACGTGCAACGTGTACTGCAGATGTGCATAGAGTAACTGCTAGTCGTTGCTAATCCCCAAAACGTTTTACATTCAATTTAAGCGAAAAACAACTTTCTGTTTTCCTATTTTGCTGACACGTACAAATTATGAAAACTGGTTTTATTGTCCAACGCTGAACTAATAAAAACAATGTCCACTGCCAGCCATTTGCCAGCCGCCCAAACAACTTAAGTGTTTGACTTTTGCTTAGCTCAGCGGTTTTAACCACGAATCAACCCCGAACTCTTGCTTATGGTCAAATTATTAAAATGTCACTTTGGCGATACAAGATTATTTGAAGTTTAACAACTTGTCATTAGTTAGTCAACACTTTGCAACGCATACGCGCAGCTTTAAGCAAGCCTTTTTCATTTCTGTAAACATTTTTGGTTCATTGTTCAAACAGAGAGGCAGCCCGAAACGGTTGGCTAAAACCAACACGCTGTGTAGCCAAAAACAGTGTGCCGTTTTTTTTTTTTGTTCAACATAAATGATACATAATGTTGCAGCAAGGTTGACGCATTGCAATCAGCTATCTGGCCATGAAAAGCGAAATATTTTTGTTTGCATAACCAATGAGTAACAGTTGTTTGTCAGTCAACTTAAACTTCAATTGACCAGGAGTTGCATTTAAATGAATTTAAATTGATACACTTGCGTGTTTATTTACTTGTTTATAGTTATTTATTTAATTTACACCTGGCTTTCGCTGCTTAATTCTCGCGCATACTCATGAAAAACTTTTCCCCTTTATATCCTTTCATCGGTTTTTTTTTTGTTGTTTGTTTTTTTAATGAATTGGTGCGTTTAACATACAAGTTTTACGTTTAACTGATGCACAGAATATGCTTACAGTTTTATTAAGTATAAATTGGTTAAATTCGCTTTAACTTTTTTCTGTTTTATTGTGCAATACTGTATTAATTTTTTTTTGTGTTTTGTCTAAATTTGTTCAACATATGACAAGCATTTAAATGAATGGTTTACAAGAATTAAAGCCAAGTTCTGCGCCGGCACAAACTTCGTCCTATCTATCTAACTAGTGTGTGTGTGTGGAATGCACAGTAACTTATATAAACACATGCAAGCCAGCGGGCAGATACCCTTCCGCACCTTTCATTCCCCACCCTTCAGTCACCTACTCAAAGTGCTTCTTGTTGTGCTCAGAACAAGTGTGTATCTGTCTCTGTGTGTGTGTACGAGTGTGTACGAGTGTATTTCTAAGTTATTGAAGTTGATTGTGGTTGTTGCCGCTGTAGTTGTTAGTTTAGTTGTTGTTGTTTTTGTTGTTATAGTTGATGTTGCTCGTCAGAACGAGCGCAGAGGAAGAGGCAAAGCCGCAAGCTGCGTGCACGTTATGTGTGTTGATTGAAGTTTCCCAGCGTTGGCCAAATTAAATACAGCAAACTGCGAACTGGAAACACACACACACACACACACACACACACACACAAACAAACTACAGATGTGTATGTATGTGAATGTGTGTGTTTTGGTACATCAAATATGTAAATGACAGAGCTAAACGGTTAGCAGAATGGGAACAAGATGAATACGAAACCCAAAGCACAGCAACCAATTAAAGCAAATTTAACAGCTACCACTTTGGTCTAGATACTTACAAACATACGTAAGAACATACAGACACATAAGTACATACATATATTTATATAGTTACTTATGATGGCACAGAACAGATGTGACAATTTCTAATAAGGTAACATGAACTTCATTAAAACTGTTGACTGCTGTGTGTCTCATATGTCCATCAAGAATGAATAACAGCAGGAAACGGTAGAAAAGTTTCACTTTACTCATGACAAAAGACAGCATCTTTGATGTAGCCAACTGTTACTCTTTATTTATAAGTAGCTTGTGTGTTCGTTTGTCAGTGCTTATGTTCCACCTGTCTATTTAATAAGGCTTACAAGTGCACACTTTTGACCACAGAAAATTTCAAGTATAAGTGCCATATTTAAGACTGATTCACTGTCAACCACTTACTTTGTTTTACGCTCAATGCAGCACTCTATATTACCTGTGTACCTTTTTTGAACCTTTGGCTCCCCTCGTTGCATTTCATTCTTTTCGCTGAAGGGGAAAACATTTTGTGCTTGAAGTTAGGGTGCGTACACAACGAGAAGTGATAATGGGTTAGATATTGATGTGATAATGACATGATATTGTTTTAGATTGACAAAACTCTTATGGGAACTTAAATTAGCTAACTGGCTCTGAACGGTTAGCTCGTGGCTAATTGTTAAAACTGATGTGCAGCTGTAGATTGTAGATTGCCGATTGTGGTGTTGTGGCAACAACAACAACAACAACAACAACAACTAAAAGAATCTATATAGAAAAAGCAAAATAATAGTAGAGAGAGATCAGAGCACTTTTCTCTTATTCACGTGTCCCATTTTGAACAGAAGTTGCAAATTTTTCGCATTTCTGCGACAAATTTCAATATAAACCGCTGCACACTCAAACACAAACACACACATACACATGCAGAAATGCAGTGCATAAAAAGAGCAAATAAGAGAGAGAGAGGGAGAGAGAGAGAGGTTGATATGTGTGAAAAGAGTAGTGGGTAAAAAAAAAGAAAACGTTCCACATACGCAGTGACGTTGTCGCACTATGTAATCGGCGATACTCACTGTGCTTATTTTTGTGTGTGTGTGTGTGTGTGTGTGTGTGTGTGTGTGTGGTGGGTATTCGCACAAAGTCCAAAGTAGGGCATGGCACTTAATTGAAAAACTTTTATGCGGTCGACAACGCAACGAACAACGACTTGGTAGCACCTTTTACGCCACCATCGACACCACAACCAAGCCAACAGTCACCCCAATCTGCCCATTTTACTCCGTTCACCATTCACATTCCACACACACACACAACCATCTGGTGATGCTCGCAAAAGCAGTGTCCTTGTCCGGGCCAAGTCGCCAGTTGCTCTACGCGCGATGTTAGCAATTCTGTTGCTGCTGCTGCTGCTGCTGCTTTGATTTTCACATTAAGCCCGGTTTCATCATTTGCAAAAATGACATTTTATGAATGCAGGGAGAGAGAGAGAGAGATATGAAGCAGTATAGCAGAAGCAATTTGCATAAGCACCACACACACACACACTTTCATGCACACACAACCACGAAACTCACACTCTTTAAAATGATGCACTGCTTGGAGTACAGTGGACAGATGTCATCATTGTTTATAATACTTTTATAGAAGATAACATGCAGCAAACAACGAACAACAAACTATTGATAAATAAACGCAATCAAACACCAATCGAGATTGAATTTGTTCCTATAATAATAATAAATTAGTAACATAAACATGCTTAGCTGCTGCCGTTGAAAAACACACAATAAACTTAACATTTTCCCTTGAATGTATATCTATTTGTATTTGCTGCTGGTTTGTTGATTTTATTTGCATACTAGTTAGTTTGATGTCCGCAAACTTTGTCTGCAAGAAGCCATCAACTAATATTTTGCTGTTTGTTTTATTTATCCAAAAGGGGCAAACATCAGGCAAGGATTTAAGGAAAACACATACAACATTTCTATCAAAAATCCTTTGTAAACAGTAAACCATATTTGTTGGTGTTATATCCTATTATGGTATATATATATATTAAAGCAAATGTCGCGAGGTCAAACGATATAAAGTTGACCATGCGAGAAATTGATGGTCTTGAACGAATACTTGCCAAAAGACTTCAGAATGCTTTAAGAGTTTGATTCAAATGATTTCTGTTTAGTTTCCATAGCAGCTTTGGCCTCATATGATATTGTTAAATGTTTTGCATCTGCATAAAGCAATTGTTTCTTAGAATAGAAATGGTTTTCTAGTCATTTTTTTGATAGTCACGAAAGCAATTTAGAATTATGCATAAACCAATGGCAGAAATATTTCATAAAGACACATCAATGACTGGAATGTGTGTTTGGTATTGATATTGGCAAAAAGCACAGGACAACAGAACACCAATTGCGAATCGCAATCATTGTTTTTTTTTTCCTAGCACAAACACAAATACACACAAATACACACACGCACAGACAATGTGTGTTTCTAGTTGAAAAATTCAATTGATATTGCATTGTTAAAGTTCTATTGCTTTTCCATTGTGTGTATATTCAATTTCTTTCTAATACGTTTTAGTCCAAACATATAGAAAAAGGAGTAAAAAAAAAAATGCATATTCTATTACTTAAGCGTGTCATTTTTTTTTTTTATGTATATATATTTGTTTGCATGCATTTTGCATTTGGCGTTTTTCGCATAGAGCATAAAACAATTGAAGTGATGCTGGGCGAATGCAACGCATACAAGTTGCTGGAAAGTGGCGGTTTAACGGGATATCGAGTTTTTATTGTTTTCCTACTCTCAACGTCCATTCGACAGACAAGTTGAAATTTTTATGTTTACCGCGACTTGTAACTGTTGGTGTTGTGTGTGTGTGTGTTTGTGTGTGTGTGTGTGTGTGTGTGTTTGTGTGTGTGTGTGTCTGTGTGTGTGTGTGTGTGTTATGATAACACGCAAAACATTTTCCGGTACAGAAAAACAAATGCATTTGTGTTGTGCTTTTCAATTAAAAAGTTTCGAAATAGTGTAATGACAGTTTTTGAATTTCTGTTGCTGTTGTTAAATGCAACCAATATGCTTTTATTTAATTCAACAAAATATTTACAAACACATTAAACACAACATTTAAAAGCGTCTAAATTGCTTCTCTTCTCTTTCTGTTCGTTCTTTTGTCATCTGCGATTTTCATAGTTGAGGAATTTCACGGTATTCAAACCGATAGATTGTTAAGCATATAGATTTATACAAAGGGAATTGGTTGGAAGCACATTTTTGAAATGATTCAGCTTGGTCAGTGCATATCAATCAGTGAGTAAATCAATCTGTCCTCTCTCCTGTCAGTCAATCAGTTACTCAGTCAGCCGTTTAGTCAGCATTTGGTTATCTTCGGAAACTGCTTGATGGGCACTTATCTAAGCTAAAGCGAGACTGCCATCACCACCAATGCCACCCAAATCGCTATTCAATGCATACATATAGCAAGCACACATACAAACACACACACACACACACACACACGTACACACAGACAGACGGTTCTTGTCGTTCAGCAACGAGTGCAATTTTCTGCCAGTTTCGCGGAACATTTGCGGCAAATTGTTACGAGAAAATGAGGAAATCCAAAAGTCATAATGATTTGAATGCCATTATATGCGCTCATAATAAAGCTTGCTTGTTTGAGGTCAAAATGTGCGTTCCTTAGCCCTGGGGCATACGGCAGGGCAGATGGTTAAAAGGATTCCATTCTGGCTGGCTGCAGGATTAGCTTTTTAAAGCACAAATGCACAAATGTGCACTATTCTGGAGTTATGCAATAGTAAAATGTCACAGAGAGTCAGATTTATACATATGCGAACTTTTGAACATGCAAAGATAGATAGAAGCAAAGAACTCGCGTTCTTCTTGTATGTTGTATGTTTGCGGTCAGCGATAGCAGCTAGTTGACTATATATATATTTGGTACATCTGCATATTTTTTGGAGAATGTTTGCTTGTTATCTCAGCTGAAAACATGATGTCCCCGAGCAATTGAAAGAATACAAATTCACCTGCAACAAGCACTTGACTTAAATAAGTATATCTGTGCACACACACACACACACACACACACACAGTGAAGACAAAGAGCTAACCTTTGGAGTAAAATCGAAAAAAGGATGCAGCCAGGGAGCAAGCTAAAGTTAATGCAACATGCTAGCTGCAAACTAAACATGCTGTCCAGAACTACGTATATTGTCGGTGTGTGTGTGACATAAACACTTTGTTGTGCGGTTGACAACACACACACACACACACGCACAACAAGTGTCTCAATGCAAATACAAATCTCAAGTCAAGATAGCAAGCAAGCAAACTTTTGTTAGCATTTTCGCAACAAAAGAATACGAAATGCATTGTATTTGTAATTTAAACAAGCGGAAATGGAAGTGGAAGTGGAAGTGTAAGTGTAAGCAATTGCCAGACAACGATAATATTTGTTAACAAATTAGTCAGCAAATGCAACACTTTCGATCGGAAAATACTTAAAACAATTTTTGGGGATAGGCAAATCTATTATGTATTCTTTTTACTTAAAGTTTGTCTTGCACTTTAAGTAAAGTTGCATTTGCTTCAATCTTAGTCTTAAAGTCTTACCATGCATAATCAAAGGCAAGTTTTACGTTGTTCTTCATTTTTAAGTTTTTAAAAGTTTGAAAATGGCCAAAGTACTGGTAAATGCAAATTGTTTGTCTTTCATCCGATCGACTTTGGAAGACGTGTATATTTTTGGTTATTCTTAACATTCTCTCCTTTATTTTATTTTATTTTTTTTTTTTTTTGTTTTAAGTAATCAAAAATCATGGCTTAAAAGCAAAAGTTGAATGTTTGCCCTTCAAACTTACTTTCCAAGCTTTGCATACAGCGGATGTAAGAAGAACATAAAAAGAGCTCTTGTTAGAATTATTTAAACGGATTAAACATGACTTCTTCTGCTTGTTAGCTAAATATATGTATGCATCACCTTAATACAAGATTGATACATTCTTATGTGTCTTGTTCTCTTTTTTTTTTCGTTTTCGTTTTCGTTTCGTTCCCTTCGTTTGTATCTTTACTTTGTGTGGCTTAAAATAACAGAAAATGTTGTAGCTGCAATCGAAGCCACAAAACATTCTCTATGCGAGCATCTCAACAAGTAAAAGTTTATTATTTAACACTTGACTTCGAAAGTTCTTTAGTGCTTGCTGTTGCTGCTGTTGCAGCTGTTGTTGTTGTTGTTGTTGCTGTCGTTGTTCTTGCTGCAGTGTCTGTAACCCATTTTATGGCTCACTCGAGTGAGTTCGTTCTTTCTCTCTGCTGTCTGCCATATAATCACAATGTGATTGAGCCTCAATGTACATACATTCGTACCATACATAGATATATGTATGTATGTATACCTGTGCATGTGTATAGACATATTTCGATTTGTGTGAATGTCGCTGGTTTGGTTGGTTGCAAACGAATTAGATTGCATTTAGTATTGATTTCAATTAGGTTTCGAGCGCTTATCTATACTCTTTTGCTTGCCTTACCTAGCTCACAGTTCGATTGGCCCTGGTGTGAGATGTAGTGGACGCCATGTTGCGTATACGCCTCGTTGCGCTTCGATTGGCTGTCGGTTGTTCAGCCATTGATTGATTGTCTAATTGTTTGTCTTTGCTCTATGCACACGGCATTCAGAGTTTGGCTAAAGTTTCAATTTTCAGCCAACAATACACCAAGAAGCAGGACCAACAGAAACAGAAGCAGGAGCAGGAGCAGGAGTAGAATCTAATGCTGGAGTTGATCATTGATTTTGTGTTGTTGATTTCAAAACATGGAGTGTAATCTATTAAAAATGTGATTTTAATGTTTTTTTAATATCGCACTTACACACACACGCACACACACACACACACACGCCTATCCGAACCAAACAGATGGCCAGGAAACAAATGATAAAGTGATATAGAGATATACACACAACTTAAGTTGGTGGAATGCAATGCTTCAGAAACATGTAGCTCAATACCTTTTGCTATGAGCTCTGAAGAGTGTTTTTAAAGTTAGATAAGTGATTAAAACATTCAAGATGCAAAAACACATAGTTATTTATAGCAACTGCATTAAATTTAAGGCTAGTGAACTACGTAGTTTTGACTAGTTTGAAAAGTTTTTGCCCCAGTTTTCGAAGAGTCTCTTTTGGAAAGTATTTTTCAAAGTTTTCAATTGTAGAGCTCTGCTTTACTTACACATAGAACACATATATATGTATATTTTTTATTAGAATTTGATTTATCAGCTGCCTTTTTTTGGTTGACCCTAATTTGCATGCTGCAGCTGCTTTTTGGCGCCCAATTACCAACTCTGTTGGTGAAAACAAGGCACAAAGCAAAAAAGCAAAATGCCGAAACGGCAGCAGCAGCAGCCAGGATCAGAGCCATAGCAAGTCAAAGCCAAAGCCAAAGCCGAGGCATAGTAGCTACAGGGAGCTGGACACTGCTGTTTAATTCCCTGTGGCTTGCAGCTTATTATCTCATCTATTTTATGGTCTTCCCTTGACACGACACTGGTCGGCAGCAAACCAAACTAAATGAATCCAAGCCGTGTAATGAGCAAAACTATTCAAGCCGTCCATTCACAAAGGGATCTCATGTTGGGAGTTCCCCAAGTTGCAAGTTGCTGTTTTTTTTTGTATTTCTTGTTTTTTTATGGTTGTTGTTTCGTAACCTCATTAGTTTAGGTTACGCGTCATATTAATTTGAATAAATGTACCTATACAGCAATTGCTATGTGTCATTGCAAGCACAATATCCTTGTTCATTTTACAGCCTGGACAATGCCTTTTGAATGTGTATGTGCAAATACATTTATCCTTGTACTGCTGCTGCTGCTGCTGCTGCTGTTGCGGATGCGGCTGCTGTTAATATTTCCATTGTGCTTTTAACAAACCAATTTGCCTTAGTGTATTTTTATGTCAGGCTTTGGTTTTAGTTACATTTTGCGGTCTGTCGGCCGTGTCCGTCCGTCTCTCAGTTTATTTTGTTTGTTTTCCCGTTTCGCTATTTTTCCCCCGTTTGTTTTTCGAAGCTTTTTCATTTTTTATACTCTTGTTGCTCAATGGGCATATCAGTGCGTCCGACCTTTATTGAAGTCACTTCGCTCTTTCATTTCCTCAGCTTAAATCTAGATAATAAATACTTACCTAAGGTACTTTCTAAACGTATAACAAGTTCTTGGCTAAACTCTATGCTTAGTGTATTGCTCAGTCGTCTTGGGCTGCAAAACAACTCTACTAGTCTCTCTAGTTGTTTTGTCTAATGGTTATGAAGTTTTGCCTGTTTGTTCAGGTCATGCCTGTGTTTAATTGCAATCTGCTCGGGGTTTTGGAGAGCAACCATTTTATTATTATGTTTTTTCCGGTTTTTTCCTTTTTTTTTAGTTTTTTTTGGCAACATTGCTATCAGACAAATAAATTTGGAAATAACCAGGTATTGTTCAGATAAAAGCATACACAAAAAAAAAAAAAAAATAGGCAAATACAGTGGCTATTATTTATCATATATTTGGGTTAGGCATAAATTGAAGTGTTATAAACTACACAAAATAGTTTAGTTGAAAAATTTAAAATCTATTTAAAAGTTTTCACATACATTTCACAGAGTAAAAGCGATCATTAAATTTGCATTTGAAGACTTCATCATTGATTTGTTACATACTGCTGTAAAATGTGTTTTTAATGATAACGTTTCTATCCCTTTTGCAATCACGAAACTTACTCTACATGAGTGAACTAACTAATAATGCTCAGAAGCAGTTGTTAAACGAAGTAACTAGGAAATTTCTAAGACAAACTAGCACATGCAAAAAAAAAAACAAAAACAAAAAAAAAACATCAAGCTGAGACGGAGTGATAAAAAATGTATACTCCTGTTTTAGGGTCAGCGATGCCTGCAAGTTATGTGCATACCCTTTTAAGTGCATTTTTAATGGATACACATACGATGGAAGGCTTTGCGTTAAGCATCCGGTTGTTATGCAATTTGCTAAACAAGCCACGTTGCCGCTTCAACCGCTTCTATGTTTTAGTTTGATCGAAGAGAAGATAACGAACGTTATGCTTTACAGTATTCTCCATTCACATAGAACCTTAAATTTGCTGTGTAAAATGTTCGAGCAAATGAATTATTTAAATCTTTAAGGTCTTCAACAAAAATGGCACATGCTCCCCAGTCACAGGCAAAAGTTTTCTCCTTCTCGAGTCAAAAAAAGAAAACTTTTTCGCTCACACCGCAATTTAAATTGGCACATCAACAAAAATGGAACGCAGTGTGGGTCAACGACGCTGTACTTAAAAGTCAGACTGCAATGCTCTTACTTTTGGTTCAAGTTTATATGGTACGCCTATATATGCTATGCAAATGTATGCAAGAGCCTGAACAGCTAATTAGCGGCACAAGTGTTGGGGACTCGTTTTTGGTTATTGCCAAGGCTGCATTATCTAATAAACTTCTTCTTACTTTCTTCTTCTACTTTCTTCAATTGCAGCTTCGGATCTATATACTACAGCTACAACTGCAACCGTCAGCATATCAGCTGAAGAGTTGCCATGAAACGAATTGCAACAAAAATGTCGTCAAATTGGCTTCTGCTGCTAGGCATGCTAATTCTACTGACAGGTAAGTTTTTCTTTCTCCACATTCATTCTTTTACAATCTCCGGCAGTTGAAATGGGAAATGCGAAATGCGAAATGTGAAAGCGCCGTTTGCCGTTATCATTGCTGGCTGGCTGTGGAGCAGGCGCAGGGGCAGTTTCATGGTGCGGGTCTAAGAGAGAGAGAGAGAGTAGAGTTCATGGCGTCCATGGTACACCATACTATACAAGTCAATAACGTTGCAAACACGCTTCATTGGGGGATTTCGAAATTGCAGCAGAAAAGCCAAGAGAAAACCTGCCGTTGTTGCTACTAAAGCTATAGCTATATACAAGCTACTCATCCTTTTGCATGCGCGTCACGTAAAAACAATTTCGTTTGTTCCCGAGGCTAAGGTAGAATGGAAAGCCGTAGCTAAATCTAGGTTTAAGGCTGTGACTGGCCTTTAAGCTATACAGTTGTTATTTAACCTATTTTACCCGGAACTGAACCGAACCGAACCCAAGCCAAAGCAAACCAAACCAAACCAAACCACACCAAACCAAACCAAACCGTAACGAAACGAAACGAAACGAACTAAACTGTCGCCTGGCCATGCAGAAATTGTTTTATATCATCCACACTTCCACTGACATTTAAAATAACAAGCCGTAAGCGTGCTTTGATTATTGTGGCCATGACTCGGCTGTTCCTTAAGAAGCCACAAAACAAAGAAAGAAGAAACAAAAGGAAAAAGGGTAAATAAGGAAACACAAGTGACAGTCAAATAAAAGTTAAAAGGGTAAAATGACGAAAATTAATTATAAATTAAATATTTTAATATTCAATGAAATTATACAGTTGAATTGAAATTAAAATTAAAATAAAAATTGTATTTACATAACGATGAACTGATGGAAACTGCATCTATTAATGCCAATAATTGGGTTAAATCACTGGCTATAAATATTGAAATTCGCATTCACATACAATCCGATTAACAGATGTTCCCGGTTAACTAAAGTCCGGATTATCAATGTATATATATAATATATATATATGTACATGCAAGAAATGCAATAAAATGCTATAAAATACAATAGAATTCAATTTAATTATATACATATATATATATATTAACGATGTGAACATGAAAAAGTTTTCGCCGCTTTGCTTTCGTTCAACTCGTTCAACAGACTTTGACTTTCCATTTCCATTTGCACATCCACTTCCATTACCATTTACGCGGCATATATGGCAAATTACCGTTATGCTCCGTTGTACTCATTTGGCATCTACAAGCACTCATTAATAGCTCTTTACCAGTGTTTGTTCGTTTGTGTGTGTGTGTGTCTGTGTCTGGCATAGGCTTAATGGCTTCTGGCTGGAACCGCAACGTAGTGCTAGCTTTGACTGTGTATGTGTACGTGTGTTTGTGTGTGTGTGTGACGCTGTGTGTTGTGGCTGCGCACTTTGGCCAAGTTAATGTACAACTTAACTGCTGGCAATCAATAAAATGTCAAGCGACAACAAGAACCCGAAAAAAACACCCCTTCGCCCCTCCGTAAGAAATTCGCTTCCTGATTAAACGCAGTTAAGGTTGCCACGGACGACATTTGACTTTAATTTAATGTGCCCGATGGAGCAAAAGATAAAATGCCAAACAGCCAGACAGCCCTTTATTGTGTGCGTGTGTGTGTGTGTGTGTGTGTGAGGAGCAAGAAAATAATTGCTATTTAGGCATCTAATCATTTGGTTATCGCATCGCTATAAATTGTGCACTGAAAGCAATGCTAACAGTTTGATGTGGTTGTCCATAAAATTTCAATTCAACATTTCCAGCAACATTTTCCAATTAAAATGCAGCAATGCCAGACTATGTGTCAGCGTTGAATATGAATTTTTGCTTATGGGAATAGATGAAATTTTAAAGTCAACTTTCTGTCACTTAGTCAAAAAAAATTGCAACAGCAATATGTAGCAGTATGTTGTAGAAGACAACAACAAAGTGTTTTATTTGATTTTTACAATGTCTGATTTGGTTGAGTGAGAAATTGCTTTGAGTTTTGTTTCCGGAGCACAATTCGTGGAGCAGACGAATGAACGAACGGACCGGAGCAAATATTGCAAAGTGCCTTCAGTGTCGAAAATAAGGCTGAGAAAAGTTCGCGACAAAGTCAAACAAACAGGGGGGGGGAAAAAAATAACCAAAACAGATTGATAAAAATGTCGCGGAGTTTTGTTTTGTGCTGCAGCAAAATTGTCCACAAAGATAAAATTGATTTGGAAAATACAAGAAACAAAATAAATAAATAGCGAAAGAGAAGAAAATTTGTTTTTATTTTACGACAAATTTCAGTTTAGCATTATTTGGTTTTTTTATCATAATGTTCGCTGAGAAGTTGTTTCAATTTATTAATATGACTAGCTTTTAGCTGCTAGCTGCTCTGTTCTAATTATTGCACAATTAAGTTCGTAATTGGATGCATAAATGTTAGAAATCAATATTGAAACGCAATCACAGCAAACAGCTGCAACCTTAGTAATGAGTTTGTCTTGACTTTTGAACTTTAAATGATATGTATTCAATACAACACAAACATATTGTGTTTTCTATGCTGTATTGCCTTTGGCCACTGAAATTGAAAGTTCACATCAATATCATTTGTTAAGTTTAATTTCTCAAGTCATAAACATTTGAAAGTTTTCTTATGTAAATGCTCAACCACAATCAGCGAGCTTTGTCGTCTTTCAATGGAAAAACTAAATGAGCAAAGTTGAAAAGTTATATTCTCAAAAAAAAAAAAGAGTATTTAATTTCTGTTGATTTCTATATAATTAAGTGTGTGAGGTGGGCACAATTTATGGCAATGTGCAATCAATTTATTTGATAGCTCGTAATAAACTTTGATTAAAAACTATTTGCATCTTATTTGAGAGCGTAAACCTATTACTTTTGAGGGTTTTTTGAGAAATGATAAACTAAATTGCGACGTGTTTTAACCGATTTCACTAAATCAAACAGAGTCAGTGTCAGCGTCAGCGTCAGCGTCAGCGTCAGCGTCAACTAAAGGTCGACAGATTCAAGTCTTTGAGTTGTAAGCTGTCATAGCCAGCAGCCGGATGTTTAGTTCATTTAATTTTAAGTGCCAAAACATAAATCAAGCGTCTTGTAATGGCTCAAACGTCATGAGAGTCAAGAGTTGGAAGGAAGGCGCAATATTTCATGCTCGTTCAGTTTCAGTTTCAGTTTCAGTTTTAGATTCAGTTTCATTTCCAGCTAAACGCCCAGCCAACGAGTTAAATTTTGCTTCTTTGGAATATGAAGGATGCCACCGAAGCCGCCAAATGGACTTAACTCAGGGAAAACTACTGACTGACTGACTGAGTGACTGCCTCCTGCCGCAACTAACTGACTAGCTGAATGAGTGACTGACTGGCTGGATGGCTGGCTGAATGAGTGACTTAGTTAAAATGAAAAGACGCAGAGCCATTTACAATAGAGCATGGGATTTCAAGGTCCGCAGTGGGTTGGGGGTTGGGGTTTGAGTAGAGGCATGATGCGATAAGAATAATTGGAATGTCAGTTTAGATACGCGCACGTAAAAGCCAACACAAAGCGACACAGTTAGAGTCAACCCGCAGCAGCAGTAGCAGCAGACACCCTACTGCTTGCCACCCTTCCGCTACCCTGTCCGGCCAGTGTAGTGGGTGATTGGGGCGTGGCAGCTCAACATGTTGCAGTCAGGCGCTGGCAGAGTAAATATGGTACAATAGTTGCAACTACCCGTCGCAGTTGTTGCCGCTGCCGTCGTCGTCGTCGTGGTCGTGGTCGTGGTCGGCGCACTTGGCTGAACAATGACATAAACCTAATGACAACCAGATGACGATGATGATCATGATGATGACAATGATCATAATGATGATGGCGGCCTCAAAGCCATCGGTTGGTAAGAGGCAGCAGCAGCAGCAGTAGCAGCAGCAGCAACAACAGCGACAAGAACCAAGATGAGATGCTGGCATTTCATGGCAGTGACAACAATGACAACGCTGACATGATATGCTGCAAATGCGAAGTCCAACGGAGCGACGGCTACGCAGACATCACCATCACCACCACCAACAACAACAACAGCACAAAAAAATAGAACCAAAAACGAACAGCGAACGAACATGATAAAAGAAAAAAAATAGAAAAGTGAAACACACATTTTTGGAATCAAAATTTGACGCTAGCTCCGGTGTCCAGAGCCACAGAACCGCAGAAGACAAGCTGGCGGAAGGAAGAGGTACAGTAGCAAGAAGAGAGGGAGGGGGTGTAGGCAGAGCTAGGGAGCTGTGTGTTCGACCAAGGATAACTAAGCATAAATGTAGCAGCATGCTGCGGTCAGCAGTATATCCGAAACGCCTATTACGAACCCAGTTAAGCTGCTCTGCTCTATCTCTGAGTTGAGACGCATATGCTCGACAAATAGTTAATCTGTGGCATGTAAGTTTGAAAAGTACAAAAATATTTCCACAAACTTTACCAAAGAAAAGTTTTACACATTTTTCGTGTGTTCAAATTATATACGTAATAAGCATAAAAAACATTTGTTTGTTAACCATTTGATGAAATTTAAAAACAGCCGCAAGACATAAAAACAACAGCCCTGTCATAATCACATTTCGTTCATGAGATATGCCTTCGAGGGTGTTTAAAAGTTTGGGTTTAGTTATTGTAGATAAAAGAGAAAACTACTTTGTTGAAATCGATTAAACTGAATGGCTTCTTAACCAAATAATAAATATTAAGTATACGCCTGTTTGTGTTGATACCACAGCAAGTGTGTACAGGGGAACAGCAAAAACCATGATAAACGAGTTGTTATGGAAACTGCAACTGCAACTGCAACTGCAACTGCAACTGAAGGAAAATGGAAACGAGTAACTTTGGAGAGACACATCAAGCCTGCCCATTTGTCGTTTTAAATTGAAATTGAAAATTGGATGGCAAATCGCGGCAAGTGCTTGGACCACACCCCAAAAAAAAAAACCCCAAAAAAAAAAACCATTGCTCTGGTCCAAGTGAAATGCACTAACTGCTGGCTAAGGACAACTGCAAATGCAATTGCAACTGCAACTAGAAGTGGAAGTACAATTGCCACTGCATTTGATTGCCCATAAGTGGAGCTTGCCGCTTGCCGCTTGCTACTTGCTAAAGGCTCTCCGATTAGCTTCTTGCGCATGCGTTGTGGGCGTGGCTGTGGCGAATATCTGTCACTGACAGCAACAGCAACAAGAGCAACAGCAACAGCAACAGCAGCGGCAAGTTGTGTGCTGTTGTGTTGACACGCCTACAGGCCGAGGCGTTAAGCTGTTTGTTAATATAAAGGGGAAAACAGGAGGAAGGCGAAGGGGAAGTTGGCTACCCGAAAAGCGAATGAAAAAGGGTGTGTGGGTTGCCCGAAAAGCAACTCATTGCAGTTTCCGGCTTTCATTAGGCAGCAACATAGATAAAGCACTCGTTGTTCATGTTGTTCTCGTGTTTGTTGTTGTTGTTGTTAACTGTCAAAACATGTGAAAAGCAAATTGCTGGCACATAGCACACAGCACATAGAAGTCGTAGTTTGTGTAACTTACAACAGAAGTGTGAAAGTGTGAGATATATATGTGTAATGTGAAACTTAGCCAAAGCCGCCGCAGTCGACAGAACAGACTGACAGACAGACAGCTTGTTATTTTTTGGGCTATTTATGGCAGGCACTGACAAAGTACTTGATCTGTTCAAAACAGACAATTACAGCGTTGAGCTGCTGTCATCAATTGACTGTCGTAAAACATTTTCATCGTCATCATGTTCTTGTGCTTTTTGCAAATTATATATGTACTATTAGGTACTCTTTAACTTGTGCAACATGTCGCAAGTTCAACTGCAAGCAAGCACTTCAAATTTTAGGGGCTCATTTGGCATGCGTTGAAACAAAAACCAACTAGTATGTACTACTTGCCTACTTGATACAAACTTTGATGGCACTTTGACTCTCAATTTAAATATGCACGCTGACATATCAGAGTGGAAGTTGGAGGACTCGAGAGTCCTTGAGACAGCAGCGAGTGCTAGTAAGCAGCAAAGATGAAGTTCGAAGAAACAAAAAACCAACTTTGAAATGTGAAATAACATCCATTTGTAAAAATGATCCGATTGTGACAAATTGTACACAGCAAAAAAATAAAATACACACACGAGAAGGGAACGAAACAAGAAACAAAACATGAAAATCAAATATTTATGGTCCAAGTGTTTAAGTAGCGCGCATTTGACTGCATCATACCCTGTAAAAAAAAAAATAAAACGCTATTATAATGTAATCAGATTTAACCTTACAAGCTGATAACGAATATATGTGTGTGTGTGTGTTGAAGATGTCACAATTCACCACAGACTTTCAATACCCTGCACAAGGACATCAGAGTGTATAAAAAGAGAAAGAGAGAGAGAGAGAGAGAGAAAAAAAATATTAACTTTAACTGAAATTATGAAAAGGGCCAATTGAAAATGAAAAATTGCTGAACTTGACACAAGACTCATTTGAAATTTAAATGGCAGAAACGCATCGAAAACGTTAAGAGTGCCACTACCACTTGCACTTCTCTTCTGCTCGACTGTTCTCCCAACATGTTTTCCATCTTGTTCTTCAACTCGCCGTCATTGCAAAAGCGACGGTGAGTGTTTGCCATTTACAAATGTCTGCCGAGTTGATTGGCTGCCATGGCCATTAGGCAGCTCTCCCACTCTCGCACTCTCTCTTATCTTGACCAAGAACTGACTGCTTGGCTAGTTGGCTAGTTGGCTAGTTGGGTGCGAGCTCAACATAATACATTCACATACATATACATATATGCAAATGAGTTAAATTCTCTGACCACAGCACGACTTCGAGGGCATTAGGGAGCAGAGAGTGCAAAAAAAAAAATAAAAATAAAAAATTGGCAACTCAGTGAATAATAAGAGTGAACGTCGCAAAAATTGAAAATCTATGCAAGGGACACACACACACACACACACACACTGTTGGCTGTGCCCTGTGCGTGAGTTACTAAATGAGAAAATCATGTCTGTGCTTGAGTGAGTAAGTGAATAAATGAATAAGTGAGCTTGCGGCTAAGTAGTCGTAGTCGTAGTAGTCTTGCCACAACGCCATTAATTACCGCCATTGAAAACGACAAATGCTAATGCTAAAAATGGGCATCTATAGAGGAATGGGCATGCAAGTGGAATGGCATGTTTGATAATAATATGGTACTTGACATATTTATACGTTATTTACACACATTTTGTATTCATTGATTGAGAAAGTTATACAATTTGCATGCTTAGACAAGTTGAGCGCCGTGAATTTCGAACAAAACGCAGAGTTGAGCTCTGTTTGATTAATCAGCGTCATTTTCTTTGATGCCACGCACAAATATGCTTTTTAATTAATTTTCTCTCTACGCTCTTTTCTAATGTAATCCAAAAGGGTTATTTTGCCACACTTCTTAGAAAATGAAAGGAGACAGACAGAAAACACCAACTGTTTATTTCATTAACAATTTTTGTAATTGACTTTAATGTTGATTACTTTTGGCCTTACAATAGCGGCTACATTTTCAAAATTACTTATTTCTTTGTGTAGTTGATTAGTCGTTGATTATCTAAGGAGAGCATATGAATTTGATGCTAAAGCATTCCATAAGGATTAAACAAATTAGCTTTTCCAGTGAATTGTTGCCAACTTAATTAGTACACAAGAGTATGCATTAGAATCAAAAGAAGTTTCGTTTGAAAACTAAGAATGTTAATCAAATTAACATTTGTATTCATATTAAAATATATTTACGTCCACACTGCTCACACTGGTGAAGTATACAAATAGTTGTAATAAATATTTAGGTACTTTGGACTTAAGGTTAGCATTTGCGGATACGCAAAGGATACTCAGACAGGATGATCATTGAGCTCGGTGACAACATCAAATTCTCATGTCAATATGCCAGCTAAACTTGGCAAAGACCAGCCAGCCAGCCAGCCAGCCAGCCAGCCAGCCAGCCAGCCAGCCAGCCGCCAGCCAGCCAGCCAGCCAGCCAGCTATGGGACTTGTAAGCCAAGCTATATCGTTGACAATTTTATTTGCTGAATTTCCTGCTCAATTTGAGAGAATTCACCGCAAAGCAACTAACATAGAGTGGAGTCTATTTTATATGCTTATTGCTTGATAAGACGAGTCGTACACTAACACTAACACTAACACTAACACACACATACACTTACTAAAGTTAAGCTTCAAATCCGTCGGCTGTGATTCGACATCTCAGTGTGGATAGCACTTGCATATATTGGTTTGGGCCACCAAGACAACCAGTTAGCAGTTAGTTCGTGTTCGACTTGCAGATACACTCTCTGTCTCACGTCTCGTCTTGACTAAATTGCTTTTACGTATGTTCAACACATGCATGAGATCACACAAACACTAACAAACAAACAAGCAAACAAACCAAATCGCCTTTCTCTTACTCCCTCGGCTACGGCTGCTGCGAGGGCTGCTTTTGCTGGTGTTGCATACTGTGGACGCAGGCAAATATGTCAAGGCCGATTGAAGTGGCTATGGCCACGGAGATTGTTGTGGCCGCAGGGGCGGAGTAGGTGGTAGCAAAAGCGAAATAGCGTTAAAACGTTATGCTTGTTGCAAGGCACCAAAGCAGCAAGGTAAAAAGGTAGCAAGTGCCAAGTAGTTATATGTTGTAGTAGCAAAAAGCGGCAAAGCTCACGTGTTCGACCAGCGCAAACAATCACCAGAGAGGTAGGGGAAGAGCAAGACAGAAAGAGCGAGTAAAAAGAGAAAAAAAAAGAAATATAACGAAAGCGAAACGAAACTAAAGTGGCTGGCAAACAACTGGCGATGGAATCGCAAGGTGTTAAGCGGTATTTAAACTGTGACACAAGAGCGTGGGTAGTGAGTGCGAACAAGAAGGGGAAGATGCAACAGCAGCAGCAGCAGCAGCAGCCCCAGCAGCTAGACAATATTTGATATCATGGCATTGTGGCAGCATGCATCGCGAATCGCCCATCTGTTATCTACACCAACCAGCCCAGAACATTGTTTCTTTACCACTTTTTTCATTTTTCGTTTTTACCCCAAATTGCATATTTTTTTTGCAAATTTAAACGTCGGAAAAAACTATTTTTTTTTTTGTGGAATTTTCGCTTTGGCTGGCAAATAGCTAATGATTGAAAAACTATCCGTTAGCTTGCGTAACGTATTAATCAGCAGTATTGATATTGTTGAAATTTGTTTAAACGTTTATTAATCGAGCTCTAACGCTTGTTCTCATTGCAGGTGGCTCGCAGGGTGCCTCGAAGCGTTTCTTTACTGACTTTCTGCAGGATTTGCCAACACCCGGCACGGGCGGACCCACCTTTGATACGAGCATTATAAGCAATGTAACTGGTCTCGTTGGTAAAACCGTCAAGTTGACCTGTCGTGTCAAAAATCTAGGAAATCGCACGGTAAGTAAAGTAAAAACAGCTTCTGGCTGTATGCGGATATGCAGTTAAATTAAAGTGATTTAAAGTGCTTGATCCAAGCCAAAGTAATACTTTGAGTAAAAGTGGCAGAAAAGTTGAACTTTGAACATTGCCGAATATGAAATACCTTGCGAAATGAAATGCATTTGTATTTGATCAACTTTGTATGGATATAATAAACATATATTTTGCTGATTTAAGTTAGGATTCATTTATTGTAGCGTCTTACTTAGTCGGCTATGCTAACATTTTGGTGACATAATTGCATTACTCTCTGTAAATAGTCAAAACAGCAAGGAATGCAAGTTGAGTAGTCGACTGCTGAACACCCTGTCTCTAAGATAAAAATTTTTATATTTGTTTTGGTATCTTTTAATGTATTAAGAATTATATGCGCAACTAATTTGGTTTTATTCTTTAAGCAGTAATAAATAATACTAATACGCCCGTTTGGCCCGATGACAGGGCAAGTGGGTAGCCAAATGTAAAAGTTGTACAGCGAAAAGTTGTCGAAAGCCTTTACGCTTGACGAACGGCGACTGCAAAGAGTTGCTTGTTATTAGAAGAGTAGGTGAGAGAGAGAGAGAGAGAGCGGCAGAGTGAGATGGGGAGATTAGTGTACGGTAATGGCAAGGGGCCATAGCCAAAGGCAGCTGTCGCCTGTCGACATTCCACTGACGTTCTACGTTTACTCCTGCAAAAGTTGTTAACCAGCTCGAGAATTCTCTCTCTCTCTCTCTTTTTCTGTCTCTGTCTCTCTCTCTCACTCTTTGCATCTCTTTGTGCATGTCAGTCAGTAGGGCTTTGTCTACTTGAAAATTCATTTGATATGCGACCAGTTGAAGTAGTTGAGTTTGTTATAGCGTCAGCTGTTAAACAATTACGAATTTAATTTTTCCACTCTGTCAGTCAACGTACAAATTAATATTCAATGCAAGTCCAACAAACGCATTCTGCATCAACTTCACAACCCAAATACACACACAACCAGCTGCTGCATTCGTATGTACATCAATTGTAACTTTTACTTTCGATGTGGTTGGCAAACCAAAAACAAAAAAAAAGGGAAAAACTCAACTTTTTTTGTCAGAATGAAAAATGAATGCCCACAAACCAAATTTACCTTTTGCATACTGCCATTTGGCATGAATTGATGCATGGTCAATTGAGAGTGTATATATTTATTAGTGCTAAGCGGCATCCATCGATGCTGATTAGCTGGCTTGAGTCGGTTAATTAATCACATGGCCAAAACAGTATGTCATTTATAATGCTACCGATGTTGAATTACTCGCCAGATGCCAGCTCATGAATAACAATTAACGCTGCGAAAAGTGAGAAGGGGGAAACGGGAGTGAAGTCAATGGTGTGTGTGTGAAATATCATAGCTTAGTTTATGGCAAGACAACACTTTGCACTTTGCACATGTCTCAAGTGTCATGTTCCAATTTCCTTGTTGCCATATACACAAACATTTTAACACACACACGCACACACACACTAAATGGCACAATTAACACGCAGACATTTTAGGGCAAGTGTTTTTTTTCCATATTTTTTTTTGATATTTTATTGAAGTTTATTGTTTGAAAATATTGTAAATGTATCCATGTCCAAGGACATCAATGTCAATTAAAATGAAATCGTTTCGATGTCGCTTAACTGACAGCTCAAAAAACGAAAAAAGCCAACTGGATAGTGGTAGGGAAAAATATCACAGCAGCTGTCAATATTTATCGGGAACAACAACAACAACAACAACAGCAGCTGACCATTATGATATCAACATTTATTGCACTCTTCACCGATATATTTATATACTTAGTTACAGCGGCTGTTGTTGTTGCTTTAGCCATTTAAATTTATTCGAATATAGCAAAGCCAACAAATCGACGCGTCGTCAGGACAGCTTATTAAAAACACATTCACAGCAGCCGCCTTCCATGTCAATGCTTATATAAGTAGAGGGGCGGTCCGGTCAGTGTCGTGTCGTTGTTTTGGCTTTGTGGTTGTCTACAGACAAAGAAAAAAAGCTAAGAAATAGGCATACCTTAAGGTAAACAACTTTAAGTCGTGTTAAAGCTTTATTTGATTATGCTGCCTTGAATCTCAATGTCCAAAGAGTTGGCTGTGTATAACGAGAAGCATTCTTTTTGGCTGTCATTTTGCGGTTTCGTATATACCATAGTAGTATGCAGGCGACCGCAGATGTGAAGGCCTTATCCACACCGCAAAGGTATGGTCAGGTGTATGGTAGATAGGCAGAGGGGTTAGTTGGCGAGTTGGCGAGTTGGGGAGGTGGATGGGCAAGTCTATGCGTGTGTGAAGAGATGTCTAATCTCATTGCATGCACTTCATTAGTGTGTAATTGAAGCGGTGTCATCAATTGGATTGCCAATGCACCCTTCAGCAATGTCTCTCTGTCTTGCTGTCTCCTCTCTGACATAGAATCTACCTTAACAACAACAACAACAACAACAACAAGAGAAACAATGACGGCGATGACGACGAAGCGACGATGCGATGCGATGCGATTGGAATTGAAATTGTTGTGGTTGATGTCACAAGTAAATTGCTATGTGTGCGTGTATGCACACACATATGCATATGTGTATGTGTATGTACGCCCTATTGGCCAACAGCAATTGAAAATGCAATTTAGCGTGTGAGCCGCTTTGGTCCTGTAAACGTTTCCCTTCTGCCTTCTTCCTTTCACTTCATTTTTTTTTTTTTTGGCTGTCTCCCTTAGCTGCCCTTTTGTTTTGTCAAACAATTCGTGGCAGCAGCCGCAGGGCTCTTTCTTCCTCTCCCTCTCCCTTCGACGCTATTACTAATCCCGACCGTACAGATGTCATAGTATGTGTGCGGTTTTTCCGTGTGTGCGTTTTTCTCAATGATTTTATGCAGGCCTTTAATCCTCCCACCTCCGCCGCCTGTCACAAAAGTTTTTTGGCCAATTTTTTGGCTTGCCTCTCTGCTGCCCCTCCACCTACCGACCAGCCCAAAGACCACCCCTGGCACACAGCAATTTCCAAAAATTTATTTAAATTTGTGAGCTTTGCATTTGCACTCCGAATGGGAACGGGAAGGGGAACGGGAATGTGAATGTGAACAACGCAACAGCTGCCATTTTCACTAGATTTGATTGCCTACTGCAAAAGGCAGAGAACAAGATGAAGAAAGAAATGGGAGGGGAAGAGGGGTAGAACAGCAAAAGATAGGTTAAAAGTAGCAGAACGAAGTAAAAGTTGAAATATTCTTCAATTGGACTGTTTCGCCCCTCGACCTGCCTCACTTAGTGCACCAAATGGACTACTTAGTGCACTTGTTAAATACGTTTGTTTTTGTTTCATTCGGCTTCTGACACGCCCACTTGCTCAACGCCTTCACTTTACGCAAGTTGTGCCGAAAGTGGCTCATTTAAAGAAAGAAAGAAAAAAATGAAACTCTCTTCAAATAATCGTCGAATTACGTTTATTTGGATTGTTTGCCTTGCCAATTTCAAAGCGAATAAATTGCTCTATATTATGCGCTGTTCAAATGCAAGCAACTGCCACGCCCACAAGGACAGGTGTTTGTTGTTGCTGTTGCTGTTGTTGTTGTTGTTTGGCGTCTGCGCAATTCCCTAATCCCAACTGTTAATAACAGCTGAAGGCTGCTGGGAATGACCCAACTTGATTACAAAACACAGTCAAAGGCGAGAGCCTCAACGTCTTTGTAAGTATAAGTTATCCAACTAGTCGATGTTGACAAATCTGCAATCGTACATCATCAACAGCAACTGCTGCTGCTCCTGCTACTCCCGCAGCTCCTGTTTACTATTTATGACAGGTCATCAGAGTACAGCTGGTCGGCAATGTTATTTATCATGCTAATGCAAAAATAAATATAAATAATAACTATAACATTCAGAGCACAGAGTGTTGGCATTATAAATAGAGTATCTAAGCGTCGTGTCATCATTTCATAGACATATCCGATAGCATAGTTATACAAACGATGGGTCGACAATATCAAAAGTAGCCAGTAGCCAGTAGCCAAGAGTGCCAGCGGTTGGGGCAACAATTTGTGGCACTCATCGAACCTTAACCACCAAACATACGCACCGTGAAGTCGTCCAAGTAGTTGTAGCAGTACTTTGTCGATGTGGATGTGGATGTGGATGCGGATGGCAACATCTAAGCCATTTTCCTATTTCCGTTTGCACCCTCTTTCATTACGTTTATCTCTTGGGTTATTTGTCTACTTACAAGCCAGTCGCGCGTTCAGTTTGGGGTATAACTTACAGATTGGATTCATTTCGCTCTTTCTTTCGTTTTTTCCCCCTAAGAGCGTTTGGCCAGTAAGTGCTAAATGGCAGTGCGTCTCACATTGACTTGAATGCAAACACAAACATACAAACACAAACATTGAGCTCCAGAGGCTGTCCATACTTGTTAGCAAGCTGCCATAAAACTCTGCTGCGTGTGTGTGTGTGTGATAGAAGATGGAAGATGAGAGCCTGCGCCTAAGCCTAGCAGAGAGATAAACACTGATAGATGGAGTCACATAAACAAGTGAAACATTCTTGTAGGCTAAAAGTCTTTGGAGCATATGAAAGATACTCGAAAGAAACGGCCGCTTCTTTGATTCGATACGGTTTTGGTTTGATTTTGGGATCAACGGATGCATAACGGTCAACAAACCATTCAATGCCTCAATGCAGCTCCCTAAATCAATGACTTAGCTGGGCATGAAGGCGGCACTAAACCAGATGCCGGCCGGTCAACACTCAAGCAAAACTGAAAGACAAACAGAGAAACCGATAGGCAGGCAAGCGGGCTGGCACATTAGACAGGGACAGGTTCTGGCCTAAATATCCATTCAACGCAGTTGAGCTCAGTTGGCCATTACTGTTGGCTGCTTGCAACGTACGATTATGCTTTTTAATGCTCATCACATTTTGCGTTCAACGCCCTGAATAGCCCGAACTAACCAACTGACACGGCGACTCGAATGTCTGGCAGGCTCACCGAAATCGACCTGGCCATAAAGAAGATCAGAATTGCTTTAAACAATCATAAGCTTGGTATACATGAAATAGTTTACATCATGTACAAAGTAGATGTAAGTATGTATGTAAATGTTTGTATATACTAAATGCTTTGCATCGTTTATTTTCGTCAACATTTTTTTGATTTACGTGCTCAGTGATTGCTATGCCAGCTTCATCTCCTACATCTCATTTTCTTCACTTTGTCGGTGGCGAATCCCATTTCCATGCTCGTTTCCATTGCTTATGTTTTCTGCTTTCACTGCGTGTGTGTGTTGTGTGTGTGTGTGTGTGTGTGTGTGTGTGTTGTGTGTGTGGGGCAGCCCCAGAAACTAATGTGCCAGGTCAAAGGCTGCGGGCGAGACCAACCAGCCATTTAAATACAATTTCCCTGACGTGTACTCTCTTCCTTCCAGCCAGTTAGCCGGCTGCTCTTCTTCTTCTTCTTCTTCTTCTTCTGCTTTGCCTTCATATTCAACTTCTTCTTCTTCTTGTCCTTCATCTACTTGTTTGGCGTTGTTTTTAAACAAAAATTGCGTTACGTGCCTCGTGTTAAGCGTGTGATGGTCTCCTCCGCTCTTGCTTGGGTGGTTAGCCAGAAGGGGATGCGTTGCAGGGCGGGGGGGTTTTACGGCCGTGCTTATTATTATTTCATCCTGCTGCCCTTTCTCGTTGTTTGTCGTAGTTGCTGCTGTAGTTGTTGTTGTTGTTGTTGTTGTTGTTGTTGTTTGGTAGGCAATTTCATTCAATTTCGTTATGAATATTTCGCGCTGCAGGAAACCAACCCCATTCTACCAACCCCTGCGACCCCAAACACCCCTACCTCTGCGTTTCGTTACCGTCTGGCCTCGTTAGCATAGCTATTTGGGTTAACGGTAAGTCAAAAGGCGGTTATATTCCCCCTGCCACACACCGTACATTTGCCTGCCTGAGGCCCGACTTCCACGTTCCCTTCCCTGCCCCATTGCCTTTGTGTGTCATTAGCGAGCGTTACGAATCAAACAAACACTTGGCCATTTCGACAGCTTATTAGCCAGCCATAAATTTCGTTGGTTCGATATATGTATGTATGTTGTAAATGTTTTCGCGGTGTCTGGGTAACATCTTTGCTTGATGTGCTTCTTATGTTAATCCGCAAAAGATATTGCAAAATTGTTTTATGACACAGCCAACACAAACCGACAATAAACATAAACAAAAAGAATGCCATTAGCTACAATATATTCAAATGTTGGCGAAAGAGTTGGATACTTGTGCATAATAAAATAATATATTATGCATTTATACAATATTTATACGATTAACTAAGCACAGAAGGGATCCATAATAATGTTAATTTACAATCAAATACCCTTTGGCCCATATTTAATTAAGAAGAGTATGATGAACCAACACAATGCTGTAGTCGATTACCTTTGTTCCAGCATATGTTCAATTATTAACTGCCAGTGAGCAAGCAAAAAGGAAAAAAATACTTACATAAAACACAACATCATCAATGACAAAATGCGATAACCACCCAATTGTATTGTAGTATATTTATTTTAAACACAAACATTCAGTTCATTTCATGCAAACAACGATTTTTATTTTCACTTTTTTTGTTTACTCTTTTTTTTTTTTTATTATTATTATTGTTTCAATGCACAAACATTAATGAGGTTTTTAATGAGTCAACAGAATGGGGCAACAATGCCAACGTTCTTTGTCTGCTGTCCTCTAATGATGTGCAGATCTCTGTTCGATACTCGGTCCCATAGCAACAATAAAAAAAAAATACCAAAACAAAAAAAAAAAAATTGGTTCATTATGTTTTACTGCTGCCATTTTAATTAGAGCTGCATGAACACAAAAAAACAACAACAAGAAAAGCATACAATAAAAAATAAATGTGTTAATTATAGTGCTGTGTGTGTGAGTAAGAGCGAACAAACAAAGAAGTAGAATAATGCACATGTCGTTTGCCACCAACATACACAAAAGGCAAAGAGCAAGAAATCAGTTGAGTTTTTGCCTCAATGCAATCGATTTATATTTAAGTTTTAAGTTCTTTAAAGCAGCGCAGCTAGCTAATAATGTCCTCTTAAACACACACACACACACACACACAACAAATACTGCAAGCTTCGTTTATTATATCCACCTGAAGTGAGCGATAGAGAGGGAGAAAGATCTGAATTCTTATATGTTTTGAACAAAAGACTGCTGTCATTGTTGTAGCTCTCCAAGTGGCAAGCAGGCACTTTAGACAATATGTACAGGCACACAAAAGCCGCTAAACAGCAGCCAAGAAGCGTAACAATTGCTGCGCATACAATTCGGCAACATTCCATTCATCTAATCCGCTAACCATTAGAGAACATGTACTTGTATTTTGTTATCTGCCTGCCGCCATGCCATTCACTAACTAGTACAGGTATAATACATAATAGCTTTATTTATCCAGGCTGAAAATGATTGTTGTATAGTTGTTGGCTTTTAAGTTCTATAAATATATACTAAATAAATAACAAGTGTGGCGTTTGTTGTTCACAAAATTCCAATAAATTGATTGTGAATTAGTAATATGGACAATTGTATCAGTTTTTAGTAGAACGTCAGTCCTGTCATTGTGTCAGTCACGCACACACACACATTTGATAGAATTTTTAATGCATACGTTGAGTGTAAACCAACCACGAGTCAACGCATGTCAAACTAAATTGTAGCAGTATTAATTATAATAAATATATGCCACATAAATAGATGGGCTCGATAGAGCATTAGAAGCCGTCTAAGCGTAAGAAATACTTTTTATTGGCATAATTACTAGCCAATCGATTGTGAATAAATGATGTATTTTACACAGAGCCATTCAAATAGCTGCTGCATACATATATGAGCTATGTGCGTGAGACAGACACAACAGCAAGTCATCACATGTCATAACATGTCACCAAAATTGCAGTCATTTTAATTATGAATAAATAAAGCTGGCAAATCCAGTCGAAAGAAAGCAAACTGTCAAATCAGGCAACTGCTTGCAGCAGCAGCAGCAGCAGCAGCTGAAAGAGATAGAACATAGGCGTGTTAGTGTGTGTGTGTGGGCGTTTCTGTTGTGGATTGTGTATTAACCTCAAACCTCGAAAACCACCAGCGCCAATTATATTGCCAACTGGCCTGGGTTCAGCCTGGCCTGAGCTGAAGCTGGAGCTGGAGCTGGAGCTGCCAACTGTCATTCTTATGGCATAAATCATGTATTACACGAGCTTGTCAGCGACAGTTGTTGCTTTTGCTGTTCCCCAATTGTTTTTGTTTGTTTGTTTGTTGTTTCCATTGGCCCTTTCCGTTGTTGGCTCGCTGCTCGTATTAATGCGGCCGTCATAAAACATTTACAAAAATTGTATAAACACAAATTGCTGCCGTGTTGAAACTAAAAACCCAACCAACAAACAAACAAGTTAAGCTCAAGGCTTTATTCCCCATTCCCTTACTGTCTCTCTCACTGTACCTGTCACTGTCCCTTGCCCAAGCATTCACAATTCTCTCAACTCAACTCAACTCAACTCGGTTCAAAAAAAAAAAAATAAATAAAAATGAAGAAACTTCCATAAAAGTTGAGCACACACAACGGGCATTTGTTGCATTCCAGTTTGTTGGCGTGTCCATTTCCCTTTCCATTGATATGATACTTCAGGGGCTGCATTGTCAGAGTTGGATGCGCAGCTGAAGCAGTTCGAGCTCTCTTCGAGCACCTGAACTTGTTGGCGATTCAATGCTGATGGTTTCCGTTTGACGCGAACGCAACTTTTGCTTTGGCTGTAAACTTTTTTCCTTGCTTTCTCTTTCTTTTTCTCTGCTTTTGTCTGCTGCTCTGTAATGTCATATTGGCTAATCTAAACAGCGCTCAGTTCAGTTCAACTACAGTTGGCCAGGACCCGCAGCACGTGGTCCCTTTTGCAAATGTTAAACGAAACACGTACGCCACCCAAAACCATCCACGAACACACACACATTGGCTCAAGGACGTTGCGTAAAGTCTGGTCTCGTTGTCATTTCGTTCGAGTTGTGTCCTTGGTCCAAGTTTGCTTGATAGGCTTGACGTGTACCCTGAACCCTTCTCCAACACCACCCGACAGTTGCCAAGACGAACTTTTTAAACTGAGATGACGACGACGACGACGACGACGACGACAAATCAATCAGATCAACCGTGTTGAGCTCTGCCACACTTGCTAGACAGCCATCGCCATAAACAACAACAAGAACAACAATAGCAACAATAGGCAAAACGCTCAGGCTCAAGCTCGAGCTGAAGCTGAACCTCAAGCTAAAGAATAAAGAAAGTCGCTGAAGAACATTAGAGCCAAAGTTTGCTCTTAGCCAAGCGTTCAAGTGGAATAAGTGGAGCAAATGCGAAGGTAAGCCCACCCATAGAGCAGGGGAGAGTGGGTGCAGTGGATGACAAACTCAATAAAATCAGCGACAAGCCAACCCATCCCCGCCCCACATTGTTATACCTATTCTCATACCCTTACCTATATTCTTATCCCCTATTGTAGTCGTCATCGCGTCGACGGCCGCGAAGGCTAAACAATGCAAAGAACATAACATAGAAAAAAAAAACACTGATAGCTCCTTTGACACGACAACAACTGACAATGAGGTGGGCACAAAACAGAAATAAAAAATAAAGTAAAATAAAATAAAGAATGAATAAAAATAAAACAAAAACAAACAAGCGAGAGTGCTTTGAGTCAAAAGTTCACGACTCGAAGATGTTCTTTTGCTTTGAACACATTTGTATGCAAAAACCTTTAACCTCAAGACAAAGTCTCAGTCGACCTAGCCGTCAATACACCCAGCTTAAGACACCTACACAATGGGTATATTGCGCTGTGAGTTGCCCTAAGGGGGAATAGGGAAAAATGGCAATGCTGCAACTAGGACAATGAAATTGTCAAGACGGGAAAATGCTGCTTTTGCGAAGCATTCTTATGCTAAAAGATATTTAAGTTATTTGTAAAATAATAAAGAAAGAGAGTACTCGGCTGGCACTCGAACAGATATAAGAAGAACGCAAACAGGTGAAATGAGTTGGAATGTTCAACAACTTGGCATTCAATTGGATGGCAAACAGAATATGGAGTGACGATGTTGTTGTAGGCACATCACAATGACATTAACTCAAAGCTATCAGTTCTATATATTATCTCTAAGACCCAAAACTATCTTAACTGAACAGAGTTGCTTAAAACTCTTGACATAGTTGATCCCAAAACCAATCAAGTCAAATACTTTAAAACAAACTCAGTTCAACTGTCGTTTGCTGTTTATGTCTTTGCCATTTTATCTATTTGAACTTTTGGCACATCTTTATCGCTTATCCAAAATAAAAACTGAAAACCTACTCTTTCCATACACAAGTAATATATTCTTCGTTTGCAATTTGACTGTCGTTTTTATGACCTGCAAATTTGATAGCCATCGCACAATAAACTCGTCGACAAAAAAAAAGGGTGTAAGCCATGTGAGAAGTTGCAACACAGCCAGTTGCCAGTTACATATGCCTTTTCACATAGATGCGCACAGTTTGAGTTCATCACATGTAATTAAGTATCTCGTTAGCTCGTTGCTCGTTGCAAATAAAAGACTAAGCTGCATGTCATTCCCGATCGTTGTTAGTGCTTTCAATGGCAGCAATTACAAAGATAAAATAATGGATTAGAATTCAAGATATGGGCAAATTGTAGTTCAATTTGTGACGCCTTATCAATATCTAGTTAAAGTGCATGTAAGTGTGTGTGTGCGTAACTACACAAATTAAAATATCAACAACATACATTTATAACTGGCATAGTATATTTTTATTAAATCACGTATCGGCACTTTCTGTGCCATTTAAGTAAACCATGGCTCTCATGCAAAGCCGCTGAAACCGATTATGGGCCCGTTTAACATTTGTAGCCAATTTGTTGTTGTAATACTGCAAGCGATTGTTATAGCAAATTTGAGCTAAATGCTAAATGCTAAATGCTAAATGCCAATACGCACGAGCATAACCAAAAGAGCATTAAAGCGAACGTTAAACTTTTACCAACCATTTAGTTGTGTGCATATTTGTACTTGTTTTGGTATTTAATAAGCAAATGCCAGTTGCAACACAGTTCACAACTCCAAGTTCCAGCCAAAGTACCATTCGCACATATTTGCACACATGCGCAAAGTATGGTGCTAAGGTAGTTGGGCGGTAACCGCATACTGAGCTCGGGTGTTGGGTTATTTTGCATGCCTTATGCGTACTAAATGGGCATGAATGTAATTATTTACCTACACAATATGATTTGAGTTAAGCTGCACCACAGTGCTATGGCATTAAACTGACAGATATGACAGTATACGAGCAAAAATGTGAACAAAGCCAGCCACATCTTGTGATGACAACAAACAGACAAATACATGGACAAAAACCAAAACAAAAACATTTGAAGGGACATGCTTAAAAAGCTTAACTATTGTTCAAAATTCGTAAGAGTCAAAAGAGAAAATATAAGCTAATAGCTATTGCAAGAGTCATGTTGAGCAGTTTGCAGGTTTCTTAAGTAGTTACAAGAAAAGATAAAAGATATCTTTAAGTCTCTCTCTCGCTCTTTATGTCTTGTCTGAGGGGCTTGCAACTTTTTGTATACATCGGTATCTAAACTAATGAGGGACATATTCTAAACAAATTGGCTCTGCCAGCAGCAAGATAAAAAGATAGTGACCCTCTGCTAGAATCTTACATATATGTTTGTATGAATATTCGCCGCCCCTCCCGCCCCTTGTCACAATACCACTTGCTGGACATTTATTGAGCGAAATGTTTAGAAGATGCATAACAATGGATTTGCGATAGCTTGTGGCGTTGGCATTTAACTTGAACGTGTATAAATCATAAAAGGCCGCAGCTTTGCCTTAGCCAGCCACAATACAGGCTAAGCGAAATGGAGCGAGAGAAGGAGACAATGAGACATTGACAGGCAAACTACAATATAAGCGATATCCTCGTCAGCCTAACGGCATCAGCACTCGGCTAATGAAGACCTAATAAAAAGAAAGAAAGCAAGCGAGAGAAAGAGAAGGGCAAGAGTGTGTGGAAGAGTGTATGCAAAAATAATTTACAAGTGGCGGGAAGCTGCTTGATTGGCATTCTAGTCAGCGAGATTCAAAGCCGCAGAAAATACAGTTATGTATGTGTGGGTGTGGGTGTGGGTGTGTATTAGCCATGTACGTGGCGGAGGATTAAGTGTAAAAAGTTTTAATCTTAAATCAACCAGACGACAGCAAATGTTCACAAGCAATTTCTTGTGCTAAGCAAATATTTACCCAATAAATTCCATTAAAACTAACAATTGGTTTACTTTTTGGCTTAAATGACTCCAACCAATATGAGAACCAAAGAAAGAACAAGCTTTCCAAGCACTAAAGGCATGCCAACAACTTTTAACTTGGCTACGTAGTTTTTGCTGCTGCTGCTGCTGCTGCTGATGCGGTGACAAAAAGACAGCAACAACAATCACTCGCAGTGACAACAACAACAACAACAACAACAGCAGCAGCCGCAGTCACAACCGCAGCCACAGCCGCAGCCGCAGCGACTAAATGAAGAAAGCACAACCAAAAAAAAAAAAACAAAAAAAAAAACGAACGATGAGAGAAAAACTTAAGCAAAATATAAGCATTCGTTTGTTACGTGGCTAAAAATGGATGGGGCGGGGCTAAGAGGATGAGTCGTGACGCTGCACGACAAGGATAAAACAGAGCGACTGAATAAAAATAAATAAACACTTTGCTGCTGCTGCTGCTGCTGTTTCGGGGATCCTTCGAAGAAGATAGGAGAGAGCGGGCAGTGGGCAACGGGCAGTGGACCGTGGGCGTGGTGGGTAACAAAAAAGTTGCTGCCAATTGAGCCAAGCAAGCAAGACACAAAAGGCCTGTTTGGCCACACACACACACACAAACACAAGAAACAAAAAACAAAAAAAAAACCGAACGAAAAGAACACCTTAAAAAGTAATATAAAGCGACCAACAATTTATTCCAGCTGAACGCGCCTTTATTTATCTTGCAAGTAGTCGTTGTAGTAGTCGTTGTAGTAGTCGTAGTAGTCTTCGTATTAGTAGCATGGTCTGAGATATAACAAGTTAAAATGCTTTGGCAGTGCTTGCACCTCCTGCTAGCTAAGCGGCGGCAGCAGGCCAAAGAGACCTTTACACACGTTACAACACAGTCCCTGGACAACAACATACTTATGTTTAGTTGCCTCTTGTTTGTATGCAAGGCTTTTCCATTTGCGGCAACTGCTTTTTTTTTTGTTTTGGTTTTTTGGACATATTTAATGAATGCTAAGGATAACACGTTTAATACCGTCAATATTTCAAGTAACTTTCTGTTTAAAGAATACATTTTCAAGCACTTTAAGCTGTTCCCTATGTATGGTGGAACTTTTGGGATGAGTTTTAGTTTTTTTTCTGACAAGGCAACGATAGGTCTGATAACTGATGACTGAAAACTTCAAACTAATCAAACTCAATGATGTTACTGCATTTTTACAATCTTTACTGCATTGGCTTGGAGCCATTGCAGACGAGTTCGCGGCCCAGATAAAATTCCTAAACCATTTTGTGCACTACACCCTCGCAAGCCTGCAATGCTTTCGTTTGGTTTTGTTTTTCTTCGATCGCTGGCAGCACTTTCAGTTAACAACTGTGGAAAATGATGGCGATTGCCTACGCAGATTTTGCAGCTGTGGCTCAATGCCCAGTGCTCTTCCTTGGCAGCCGCATTTGACACAGTAATGCTGTTTGTTTCAAGTTTCGCTAAATGTGTCCAGAAAACAAACTTTCTACACTTTTCTACACAACGAACAATCCAAATACACTTGGAATATTTCGAAAATGACTGAATAAATTTCTAGTCTACTACTTAGTTGACCCACTGAGCCGTTGCACAATTTCCTTGGCCATTTCTTGTTTGAAATGTTGATGATTATGATTTTATTAGCGCATTTTGTTGTTCTTGTCTGCCATTATATTATACGCGGCATCAACGACGTGCTTCTGGGTCATCTGACTTGGTTGGGTGTGGGGAATGTTCGTGTTAACGTTTTCAGCAAAATTGACTCCCTAAGTTGTTTTTATTAGCTTTGGGGCTACTACTTGTTGGCGTTATATTAACGCTTTTTACGCGCCTTTAAGTCTCACTTATCATTCGTTTAATTGGCTCTCTCTCTGTCTCTCTCCGAGCAATTGGCAACAAACTCTGCCGCTCGGCAACGGGCCAAAATGATAAATTGTTGAAGCAGCGCATAAAGAGAGAGAGAGAGAGAGAGGCTTTGGCAATTGTTGCTATTAATATTTTGGTGTTAGAATCGAGAGCGGCAAAAGTAGTTGTGAATTAAGTTAATTATTGTTGTTTATCTGTCGGGACTTCAATTAGTCATAAAATAAAGTAAAACTTTCACGGCGTAAAATCAACTTTTGCTAATGCAAAACTGGACTAGTTTTTTTTCGGGCTAGAAAAAGTTCGTTCTTTATGATATAATTACAGAGCGTGAAAGGAACACAAACAAAACAAAGTTGCATATTTGACTCAATTGAATCTTTCTCTTACAGGTTTCCTGGGTGCGTCATAGAGATATTCATCTATTGACTGTTGGTCGTTATACCTATACATCAGATCAACGCTTTGAGGCAATGCACTCGCCCCATGCCGAGGATTGGACATTGCGTATACGTTATGCACAGCGCAAGGATTCTGGTATATACGAGTGCCAGATCTCGACTACACCGCCCATTGGTCACTCCGTCTACTTGAATATTGTGGGTGAGTATCAATTAACCTGCCGTTGAAGTAGTAGAAACAAACACCTCTTAGCTTCTTAGTTACACACACATACGTTGCTGTCCTTTCCCATCTGGATGCTTTTACTATTTGGCTACGCGCAACTGATTTCAGTGTGTGTGTGTGTGTGTGTGTGTGACATCCAATCTGGACGTTGTCTAAAGCAGGAAGTGTTGCTTGTGAGAAGTATCCGCAAAAAACAAAACTTGTTGACCACTTGACAGCGTATCTCTATCTTGGATCTATCTCTCTGAGTCTCTGAGTGTCTGAGACTTTAGAGTTTGTCTGTGCGTCTGTGCGTGTGTGTGTGTGTGTGTGTGTACGTAACCTACCTCTAAAGTGTTGTTGCTGCAATGTTTGTGTCGTTTTATGGCAGCTTTTTGCTGGTTGATGATTCCCTTGGGCACCATTTGCACTTTATGGCTTTTCACAGACCGACAACGATGCCGTCGTCGTCTTTTGATGACACCCACCATGGCGTATGGAGCATGGGTGTTTTTGGTGATTTTTAACGCTTTCAACTGCGCCCTTTTTTTCCTTTCTTTCTCTTGCTCTCTGCTCAAGGTGTCGCTACTGGGCGTAGAGTGGCTGCTTTTGCTGTAGCAGGAGCAGGAGCAGGAGCAGGAGCAGAAGTAGTAGAAAATGGCGGCTGCCTCGTCGAATAAATTACAAGTTGTGCATTTCACTTTGAGCATTTGTTTTTTCTTGTGGCTATAAAAATGAAGACAACCAAAACAACACGTACTTATGCTGTAGCCAAGAGTGCTTAACTACACACTAAAACATGTTGAGGTTTGTATTAATTTATTTTTTTTAGTTCTACAGTTTCCATTTCAATTTAATTTGAAAATAGTATCATTTTATGGGCTTAATTCTATTTAACATTTATTCAATTGCCATTCAAATATTTTTCAAGTTTATGTTTTAAATAAATAACAAGCAAAATTGTTTTCTTTTACATTTTTAATTTCATTATCGTTCCTCTCGCTATCTCCCCCCACATCCTTGCTGGCAAACGCACATTTTTACATAGTTCATGAATAACAAAGAAAACAACAATTGTGTTCGTTTTTTTGTTCTTTCTTTCCTGCTTTTCACTTCAGTTCCAAGAGGTTAAGTCCATTAAATGCACTTAAAAAAAGAGAGAGAGAAAGAGGCGAAAGTTGGCTTTTTTTCCCTCTGCTTTTTGTTGGCATAAATAATGTCGAGTTGTTGATATTTCGCACTGTCGCATTATTTGACTAGTAATCAAAGCACAAATACTAACAAACATGCATACGCATATGTAGATGTTTGTAGATGGCAAATACATATGGTTAAGTAGAGAGTACAATTCTACACGAGAGAGAGAGAGGGGCAGGAGGCAGTAGACATGGCAGCAGAAGGCATCTGTTGAGAGAGTGGAAACACAGACTATAAACATATACCAAACCATTATTATAATGTCAACACAAACACACATAATTCAACTTTTAACACTTTGCTGAGGCGTTTGGCAGCACCAGGCTGACATGAAACGTTATGCTGCTGGCGCCAGGGGTGGGAAGGGGGCGGTTTGCAGAGTGCGTTGGGCGTGGCCATGCCTCAAATCACGTACAAACACATTTGCGGTTGTTTGCATGTTCGCCTCGCCTTCTGCCAGCAAAATAAAAGCTTCTCTACATGCACACACACATAAATATATAGATATCTATATATATATATGTATATATGTATGTGTGGTAAAATCGTAGTACAACAAGCAAGAGTACATTGCAGCATAAACATGCATGTAGCTGAGGTACGCGTACGGGTTTGGGTTCGGGTTTGGTTTAGTAACTGCTTGGTTCACCCTGTCTGCGAACTCTCGTCTTCGTCGAGCAGCAAATAAAAGCTGTTGGGGCATCTCCCAGTTGGGATATGGTAGTTTTTAGCATTTGTCAGCCTCGTCGCGGCGTTGATAAGCAACGTAACTGAACGACGCAGAGCCAGGAGTAGCTAACTGACAAGGCCCAGCATGGGTTGGAGGTTTGAAGGCAAAAAAACAAAAAAAAAAGCGATATGCTGTGCAAATCTAGACAATTTCATGGCCACTCCACCGAAACAGTAAGAGGGTAAAGAAAAAAAGAAAAAGAAAAAGAAACCGAAACATAAATCGAAACTGAAACTGAAACTAAAACTAAAACCAAATGCAAAAACGAAAGAACAAAAAAAAAAATAAAGAAATAGAGAAAATGTAAGCTGGGGCAAGAAGCAGTTTCCCAAAGGTCTTAAGCGAAATGGGACAAGTGACATACACACACACACACACACACACACATACATGGGATATGAAGTAGAAATACAGAAATAAGCAGAATTAGTCAGAGACAGTTATATAACGAATATGCAGATGAAGTCTAATATAACAGGGCTATGGTTACGGGATGTGGCAACACAATACATAAATATATTACTTTATGTAGTTATGCGTGAAAGACGCTTAAAGACAAAGACAAGAAAAATAAAATAAAATAAAATAAATAACATAGAAAATACAGAAGAGAGAAAAACTGTGCGTTGATTACTCTAACGAGCAACAATAAGTATATGTCTGTTTCTTTACCAAGCTTGTGACAAATTGTTGTTCTCCAGCCGTTTCGAGTTACACAAAGAAGCAAAAATTATATATAAAAAAAAACCATCGGTATATTTACAAATTTATATCTCTGCCCAATTGCCGTAATTATACAATCATTTTAAAAATGTCAATGCGAATTTGTCGTTTACCTCATATACTGTTGGTACTCTCTCTCTCTCTCGCTGTCTCTGCCTCTCTCCCTCGCTCGCTCACACTATCGCTATATTTATCGATGCTCAATGCTTGGCTGAACCTTAAATGCATTTGCTTTTGGTTTAATTTGTGTTTATATCTACGTATATATATATATATATGTATGGTGTACGAGTGTATGTGAGAATGAAATATTTAATGCATATTTAATAGTTTTTGAATCGCTGTCAATTACAGATTCCATTATTCAGCAGAACAGGTCAAATCGAAAAGGCAACGTAGTCAATTGATTTTTATGCACTGTTCACATTACGTGAGACAAAAACAAATTGACTTCAACATATGCCGTTTGAGTAGCCAAACAGTTAAATGCCATTGCATTTTGTACAGTGTATTTTGTGACACTCAATGCATATGTATATGTATATAAAAACCAAAAAAATGCTTTCTGCTCAAATGTCAATTCAGTCATTTAACTGCTCTTTGTTCGATCTGATAATCAGGACAACAATACTCTGCATACTATATGTAAATGCATCAATTACGATGGCACAAATGCATCAACAATTCAAACTCTGACAGTTACCAATAATCTCTTACACACACACACACACAAAGGTAGGAGAGTGTATTGCATTTGCACATGCATGTTGAGCAACCAGGTTTGACATCTTTGAAGTTAAAGGACATGTGGCTTCCTTTCTCTTAGGCTTAGCTGCTATTTGACGCAGGGCACCGAGCCTGGCCAAGCCAAAAGAGAGATTTTAGCTGCAATCTGTTACTCCGCAGACATGGAACATATCAATTATGAATAAATGTATATTTGATTGGATGCAACTCCTTTGACTGCTTTGGCAATTCCATGGCAACGGTTTGCTCAGCTTGTAATGAGAGCTATATATACTAAGTGGAAAAATGTTCACCTTTGCTTTAGTGAAACTTTTTTATAACAAAGTTGATATCCATAACTCGAATATCTCATATTTTCAGCAGCTTTCATAGCTTAGCTTATTACAAAATGCGAAAACTTTAAAGTATTAATTCAACTAAGCAAACTGTCAAAAATCTCCATTGTTTTTTTTTTTTTAGATACTTTGGCACACACACACAGAGAGAGAATGCTTGCTTTAGATTAAAATAGCTCGTTGTTTAATAACTTGCATGTAATGAGCTCGAACAATGTTTAGTTGAAAGAAAAAAGAAGAGCAAAGCATATATGCTTATTAATTATTTATAGTGAAAATCGTGGCAATAATTCCCAATGCACCTTTGCCAGATATTTGCCATAGTTTAATCAAAAGTTCTTCTTAATACGTGATGGCGAAAAGAAAAAACCAAAAAAAGAGAAAACAAATATCATTGCAGATAATTATTGAGATGAAAAGATGCTTTACGTGCCGTGTGGCACTACTACAACTTACATGGTTAACAACGTGTATTTAAGATGCAGAACTTATTGGTTAATGCCCACCAAGCAAAGGCTTTATGCCACATTTGATGTATTTAGACCAACTTATCGGGCATATTTATGCCATTTGTGGTGGATGAATGAATGATCTAAGCAACAAATACATTAAGCTTATTTCTTCTTCTTTTTTTTTTTTGCGTTTTTTCGTTTTTTCGTATTGGGTAATAACAATAAGCCCAACGACGTTAGCGCAACCAACAAAATTAAAAGAAAAGAGGTCATAAATTCCACTGGGACACACACACACACACACACTCACTTACACACACATACTCATAGAGTTGTTGGTGCCTAAAGATGAATGCGAGTATTTGCTATGTTTGTTTGTGGAATTGTGAATTTTTGGTACGATGCCGCATGAATGGCATAAATAATAAACCTGATGCATGCGTCTCCATTAGAAGCAAAACACACACACACACACACACACACACACACACACACACACACACACACATACAAACGCACACAGTTACAAACACGCATTCACATTTACAAGCACAATCGAAGCGCTTTTGATGGTTGCCAGCTGGTCCCACGTGTGGTATGCGCAATACTTGTTTGATATTAACTCCCCAACAATTTCGAGCGTTCGCTCATGTGTGTATGTGTGTGTTAAATGCGTACTACTATCATTCGAGAGCCCGCAGGATGAACCTTTCCTATTTGACTTTGGCTTAGACTTTGAGCTTGTTTTGCTGTTTGATTTTTTTTCATTTGGTTTTTAGCTTTGCGCGTAGGCTGTGCGTACATTTTCATCTAACCAGCTCCTGTAGCCCACTAACCCTTCGGGCTAAACCAAACATACCTAACGTTTCGCTGCCTTTTTGTTTCATGTTGTACTTTGCCCTTTCGCGTCTCTCACATTGTTTGAACGTTTAAATCAATAAATTCAATTGTGATAAACTTTCAATTTACCTAAAATCTATAAGAGGAATACCAAAGCGCAGATATATGTAAATTCTCATACATATACTAGCGTTATAGCAAACAAAGCACATTTACACACAACTCACATCCAATAAATCAGCCAGTCGACATTATTTAGACTATAAAGCGAATGTGGTCTTTTACTTTAATCATTTGATGCCTTTTGCTCTGCCAATTACTGGCTTCTTGGAATACTGTCAGACACGAAATACTTTCTTGAAATCTGTTTGAAATTCGTAATTCCTTGATTCCCATCACATAGTTAAAGGTTTATTTATTCTACTCCAATATCTTGTATCTTTGCAGAACCCATTACTGACATTGTTGGCGGTCCGGAGCTGCACATTAACATGGGCTCCACCATCAATTTGACTTGTATTGTTAAGTTTGCACCAGAGCCGCCACCCACCGTCGTCTGGTCACACAATCGTCAGGTGAGTGAACCAATTTGAATAATCCATACAACAAGATTTGCCAGATAGCACTGTTAGTGTTTAGCAACATGCCAAAAAAATTAGTAAATCCAGCTCATAATCTGTCCGTTCTTCAACAATAACATGGTTTAGTGAGTGGCACTGAAGGCAACAGGAAAAAAAAGGAAACAAACTAGACTTTAGCTGGACTAAAATACTATCATTAATAAAAATTTAACTAACAAACTCATGGGGCAAAAAGCTGCCCTCAGCAGGGTTGGTTTTTATTCTATTTTTTTTTTTGCATATTCTTTTATGTATAGACGAACAGAAAGCTGAAAAGAGATGGCTGTTACTGTGGTAATGTGGCAGTGTGGCTATGTGGCAGTGGCACTAAGCTGTTTACTGTTTGTTTACTTTAGTCTAACGCTGCTTGTGTTATTCATTTCAGGTCATAAATTTCGATTCACCTCGCGGCGGCATATCATTAGTCACCGAGAAAGGTGTGTTGACCACCAGTCGGCTGCTGGTGCAAAAGGCCATCCAACAGGACTCTGGACTCTATACATGTTCACCATCCAATGCCAATCCGACGTCGGTGCGCGTGCACATCGTCGATGGTGAGTAGCCCGGTATGCAAACCCTCGTTTCCATATTCAACCTCCTACTTCATTGCGGCCAGACGCCAATAATTGTGGGCGGGCCGCTTTGGCTGAGTTGGCTGGCAAGTTGAGAAGTTGTCAGCGTCGTGGTCCACAGCAAAGACGACGCGAGCGCGCAAGACAAATGTACGATGCCCCAAAAGCCAAGCTAAGCTTGTTTGACTTACTTTGACAGACGACCGCGGCTGTGATTGACGACAACGTGCTAACGCTGCCTTCCCTTCTCCATCGCCATTGCCATCGCCATCGCCATCGCCATCTCATTCTCATTGACATTCTTCCCCTCATTTTTGTGCTATGCATATCCAAGTACTTGCCATTTAATTCAAGTTTGACCAATAATTAACGCACAGCCAAGAGCTAACAGCGCACAGCGGCTAGCGGCTAGCGGCTAGCGAGGCGTATGCGCAATAACACTTAGAAAAGTTGAAATTAAAGAAAAAAATCAATATAGCTGCCATAAATACAAAGCGAATTCTATGTACACCAGTTGATAAGTTCATATAAATAGTTTAATGGGCATATAAAAACGATTAGCTGACGGATATGCCAACACGGACATTTCAATAGTTTCAATTGTAACAGTCATTTGGCTGCTTTAACTTTGCAACTTTGTGACACTTTGTTGTTCTGTTCTGACTAGAACTAGTGGATGAAGAGGCAAAAGTATTCGCAATCACACATTTGCCCAAAAGTCATAAAAAATTAGTTTCGAGCAAGTTTGGGCATCAACATTTTTGGTAAGTTTTGACTCGTTTATGGTCGTAGCTCTAGCCAACAGTTCGACGCTTTCCGTTACGGCTCTTCACATTATACATGTTACACTATATGCGCTCTGCTCTTGGCTCTTGGTTCTTTATCCCCACTTCCGTCGATGCCGGAAAAAAGTGCTTACAAAGCAAAAAGTTTAACAACTTGAGCGCAAATGACTTTGGCTTGTAAGCGGCACGCTACAACAAATATGCCATGGAATTAGACTAAAATAATAATAGCAACAACAACTAAAAGAAGCAGAAGCTCAAGCTGAAGCAGCCTCAGAGAGAAGCCCCAAAAGCAACAAACAACAAAGAGTTTTAGACCTAACAGATACCCTGTATCATACTTTCTTCTACTGTTTGTAGTTGAGTTGCAACTTTGCAGACAAATCAACTTACAGTGTAATGGCTTCCTGTGTGCAGGGTATCAAAAGACAACAACATGAACTTCTAAAGTGGAACAACTGCTGAAACTTAAGTAATTAACACAAGTTGTTTGCACTCAATGTAACGGTCTAAGCAGGGAAGCAAAACTAGGGACGTGCCTGCTGGTCGCAATTTTCCTACACTCGTCTTATGTTCAAAAAGAATACTTCAATCGATGGTGCTCCATGTGGGAAAATATCCAATAGCCAGCTAACATTGACACATGCATACTTATTATTTAAATAGTCGCATGTTCTTGGAATACATAATTATAGCTAATAGTTGTCATTAGCGAGTTTTTATCTAGAACAACTTGCAATTAGCTGGGAATCTTTAGCTGATGATAAGCGGCAAACAAACTAAAATAGTTGAACTCATCTCTCAGCTGTAAAAACAACACGATTACGAAATTTAATTAAAACTTGCCACGAAATTTAACAAAACATTCAAAATATTCGAGCATGTGTCACAGCTTTTATAATTTGCTGTAAGCTGTCTAAAATTTGATCAAAACTTTGCAGTGAATTTCTGTAAAGTCAGCATGATTAAGTTCTAGAATTTGATTGTGCTGGCTATTGCAAGTTAGTTAGTTAGCAGTTAAGCTGGCCCAGAAAAAACAACACTTAACCGTTAAGTGATAATACAATTGGAGCCAATTGCGTATTTATGGCAAAGCAGACTCAAAAATCATTGCTTCACACACACAAACAGAAACTTCAAACTTCTATCAACTTAAAGCCAAGGGGTGGCGGGGAAAACTGTGCCATTTTATTGCTTTCGCACAAGTTGTTTAGAAATCAATTTTTCAAAGTGTGTTTTAGTATGGGTATTTGGGGTAAGTTTGGTTCTATTGCTCTTTTTTTTTGGTTGTTTTTTTTTTTTTTTTTTTTTATGGCCAGCAATTAAATTAATAGAAAATAAAGCTTTCGCAGAGCTAGCCAACGTTGGCTGGCTTATGTTTTCATACCATCTCTTTTTGTCCACTCAACATTATTATTATTGCTAGTATTATATTATTATTAGTCTTGCAGCATATCGTAAGGCAGCTTTGTGCTCACCATTTGTTTCGATTCTTACAGGCGAGCATCCAGCAGCTATGCATCATGGCAGCTCTGCTTCGGTGGAGCCGCCGGAACTGCTCCTGCTGCTGCTGCTCTCGTGCGGATTGTTGCTCTTTTTAGAGTCGCAATCGGGCTCCAACACCAACAGCCGCCGTCTCTCGTCCACCCAACAGGCCACCACAGCTGCTACAACCACAACAACAACTACAACTACAACCACCACAACTACAGCAACATCATCAGCAACTAACAAAGAGGAGCAACAAGACAACAGCATCGAGTCGCCATTGCCATTGCCATCGCTATTCCAATTGTCGCAGTCGCAGCTTTATGGAATGCAGTTGGAGAGCGGCTTTTTGACGCCAGCGACATAGCTGCCAGGACGTTGCCAAGGATTAGGTGAGGCCAAAGGACGATGGACTTTCTAAGTTTCTAATGAATTAATTTTTTTGTTGTTGTTGTGTTTCTGTTGTTGTTTTTTCGTCTTTAAGATATGTTTATGATTCGAACTTTAAATACTTTAATACTTAGTGCATTGTCGTTTGATCTCGTTATCACTAAATTAAGAGGCCGGTTTGCAATCAGGCAAAAAACAACCACAAAAAAAAAATAAAGAAAAAAATAGGAAAAACATTATTAACATGGAAAAGAAAAACAAACAAACAAAAACACTGAGACGCAAACACTTTTATCAATTTTCTATAAAAAAAAACAAAAAAAAAAACAAAAAGAACAACACTATTATCAAATAACAGGAATTTTAAACAAAACTAAGTAGTAAAGTTGGTTAATGAAATGCCAACAACATTTAAAACACACACACACACACACACACTCACACTAAAAAGTACAGATTGTACATAAAAAAAAAGAAGGCTACTAAATGTAATTTTACTCTTTGCCATAACTTCAAATCTACAATTCATATATATACTATATAATTGTCGAATGTAATTTGTGTTAGTTGTTAGCTGATTGTTTATTCGTCTTGTCTACTTCGATTCTCGATAAGCAAGCAACTAGCAGAAACACACTCAAACACACACACACACACACACACACATTCATGAAGATACATTCTCTAGTACAAGTTAAGCTATAGATGTCTAATAATAATATAAATAAATATATATATATATATATACTTACATACATACATATATGTATGTATGTGTAAATGCGGACCCCAAAGGGAGTCGACGTTTTTTTTTTTTGGTCGTTGTTTTATCTAGGCTAAGCCCAAGACTATAGTAAAATTTAAGCGAATAAACTTGCTGCATTAACTACTTAGTGTTAATGATATGCAGCTTACACACTTGCACACACACACACACACACACACACAAATACATACAAGCCCATTGGAAATGTTTAAAAAATGTAGAGTATGCTAAGTGTGCTTCGGTTAGCCGAAGATTGAATACTCTTGCAGCAAAACAGACAGCGTTTGTTGTTTTATAAACAACAACTGAGACGAACAGATAGAACCGTTTGGAAAACTCGCATTTTCGACCAAATCTATGAGTTAAACCAAATAATATGATATACTTTGACAGACAGACTGAGATTATTCGATCGTACTAGTAAATTTGTATATATTTTGCGGACTTGAAATTATTATGAGCACTGCAAGAGTAATGAATATTACACACACACACACACACACACTCATAACTAATATACTGCACTCCTAAATGGCCAAGTATGTAAATAAATCTAAGTGATTGTATATTTTTTTTTTTTTTTTGCACCTACCGAATAGTAATGACAAGAAAAAAAAACAAAATACCAAAAAATAATTAATACTAACTGTATGTTTAGCGCGCGTTTCTCACAAAGGAATATTTAGGGCAAATTTGCATTGGCATACATGCATGTCTATGTGTGTATCTGTGTATTAATGTTCGCTTGTAAGCAATGAGAATTTAACACAAAAAAAAATTAAAAGACAAAGCAAAAGATTATTTACAATCCATTTGATAAGCAGCATAAGCAATTCTCTAACCATACGAAACTAAATATTGCAGCAATTTATAGGTATTTCAACATAAGCGATTCTCTCTAACTCTCTGTCTTTCTGTCACTCTCTCTCTCTCTCTCTCTCTGTCTCACTCTGTATCCTTCTCACCCTGTCTCTTGTGGCTTTCTAATTCGTTGTGTCATTTAAAGCACTTTGTTTTTCTATCTCTTTCAATCTTTGTCACGTAAAAAACAAAAACCAAACTCTCTCTTCACACACACACACACACACACACACACCCGCTCCTTTATTAAGTGTTAACTTATGGGAATTTGGCCAAGCTAAAAAAAAATGAGAAAAAAACGAAAAAAAAAAAAAACAAAAAACAAAAAACAGAGTTAAAATGAACGATGGATAGTCCCACCCCAAATTTGGGTTTAACCCAAGCCAAGTCCTAGCCACAATAGCCAACAAGCCTAAAATTTATGATGTTTTATTATTATTTTCAAAAAATTTCCCCCTCAAAGCTCTTAAACATATTCGCTCTACAGCAAAAACAAAAAAGAACAAAAATACATATAAATCATCAATTTATGGAATTAGTATATAAATACAATATATATAATATACGTGAATAAAAACAACAAAAAAACAACAATACATTTAATAAATATTCAAAGCTCAAAAGTATATTTTATAAATGTGATGAAAGTTTAGTAAATTTCAAGCTTATTCAATAAAACAAAAAATCAAACATAAATAGATAAATAAAACCAAAGACCAAAACATCAACGATAAACGATAAACGCGCGCAAAATTAGCACAGCGATACACTACACACACACACACAACACACACTCACACACACACAACACATGCACTCTTACATAGATGTATAATATTTCAATGTATGTTAGTGTTTGGATAAGAAAATCTCTCTCAATAAACCGATCCTTCAATGCTCTCTCTCTCTCTCTGTCTCTCTGTCTATCCCTCTTTCTCAACCGCATAGTTTAAATAGTCTTAAGACGTGTCATGACTCGACTTACCGAACGCATTTCCAATTATTTGCATACAATGTTAGCTTCGGGCAAAATTAATACAATATGCTTAGCATTGACGTATATTTTGTTTGCTTCATTGACTTTCGTTGTTCGCTTTGCATTGCTTGATATGGTTTCATTTGTTCGCAGAAATGACCAACCAAACAAGTCTCATGTCTGATTCCATCGCCTGCATCTAAGAATGATTCCATTCAAGATCTGATTGAGGTGTGTGTGCGGCGGTGGGGAGGGGCAGAGAGCGTTATTGTATTTAAAGAGAAATTGCTTTCATACGGACAGATGAACGGACAGCGCATAGAAATCCAATATACTGATGCTCCCTTGGGGAACAGAGTATAATGAAATACAATAACATGACACAACACAATTTTGATGTATGTATTAAATAAGGTGAAAATAAAGTCCATGTTGCGGAAGCTAAAAACTTTAAGTATATACTAGCAAGAAAACAAGCAAAACAATATGAAATTGAATTAAATAAAACTGGCATTATATCTACTATATATGTGGTATAAGCCATCATTTCATATTTGTTGAACAAGTGTTTTTTTTTTATGTAGGTTTAAACATGACGAAAACAAAAAAAAAAAGAGTATGAAAATGCTAATAAATACAGAAAAAAAAACAGTTTTAAAGAAAAATATGTATGTTTAAAGTAAGCATAACAATTGCATGAAAAGCAAACAATTTAAATGTGGTTAAATACGAATAAATACAGAATTCATAAATGTTTGCAAAATAAAAAAAAAATAAGCAAAAAAAAAACAAACAAAATAAATACATACATACTTACGTATATGCAGATGGCTTGCACATTCATGGAACAAACACACACAAACACACACACGTATACACATGTGAAAATTGAAAAATGGAAAGAAATTAATTTGTTCTTTGTGTGTGTTTTTTTTTTTTTTTTTTTTTTGTTTTGTCAATTTAAATTAAGTAAAACATTCGGAGATTATAATTAGTATCTAGGATCTCGGACAACACAAAACGAAAACGACAAAGTAAATATGAATGAAAATTGAGGAGAGCAAGCAAGATTTAAAATACAATTTCAATAAAAGTGTAAAATTACATAAAAAACAAAAAATATATATGTACACAAAGGCATTTTTCAATTAGTTCTAGTTACAGATATCAACAGCAAGTTGGCTTACTAACTGCTGTTCACTGTTATCAGAAACAACTGCAAATTGTATCTGTCATGCCATTATTTTGCTGCCGGATAAGTACACACGTAAGTACATTAATGTGCAAATGAATTTATTGCGTACACGTTTTGCCCTGCCGATAATGAGACTGTCAACTGGGCATTAACATTTTTTGGGCTTAGGTGCTAAATGTCAACAAATATACTCGTGCGGGGGCATTAAAGCCGGCGAGTAGCGAACATTAGCTGTCAATTAGTGTAGGCAATTAATAAAGCACAATAGTTTTGATGCGCAGTATTTTTTTTTCCTTTTATTGTAGTTGTTTTTAGTTTTAATTGAAGGCATTTTTTCTTCTTTTTTTTCGGTGTGGCCACGCCCAAGCGCCAATCCTTTGCGGATAAGCAAATAATCCACTTATAATTAGCAATAAAAAGAATGAATAAAAACCCGTGGAGAAATGTAAAGAGAAAATGTTCGCTTAACGTTGACCACAACAACAGCAACAACGATAACAACGATAACAACTGTGGCAGTTAAAGGATGTGCGGGCCGCTTGGTCGCCGCCAAGGATAACAGACAGGCCGCCAAGTGGTTAATGTTGAGCAAATTATTAAATTGCAGGGGCGAAAAATTGTGTGTGTGTGTTCGAGGTTTTGGGCAGTGGAAAAAGGCGTGCGACTAGGCCATAAAAATATTAAGTAAGCATGGGGCGTGTTAATTTATGGCCAACAAATATGCTCGGTAAACGTAAAGCGTTGGAAGCGACCAAAGGACGCTGCTGCCACAAGGGTCACAAGCTGCCAAGGCCAAACGTTCGGGGATGGGAAGATGGGGGGCGGGGGGTGCACGATGGCACGATGAAGCGATGAGGCTGTGCGCGCTAAGGCTCGCTTAAAAAGTTGTAAAATATGTTAAAATACTTGGACGGTGCTTAAAATAAGTTAGCATGAAGAAAAATTAAACAAGCGTAAATAATACAAGAGGCAACGACAAATGGCTCGACAGGCAGAAAAGGGGATGGGACACAATAACAATAGATAAGAAACAGCGACAAAGCGAGTGGGGCAAAGAGCACGATGGTTTGGGCAACGTTGGAATGTCAAATAAAATGAAAAGAATTATAAAAGCGCCTGCATACAATCAAAGGAAAGTTTGTCTCAGGTGGCAAGAGTGTGGCCTGGCTTGATAGTTGACTACACATATATATTAACTGCACAAACTTTAGCTTTGGCGGCAGCTGTTGCTGCACTGCGTATACGTAATATGCTGCAATTAGTTCAATTAAAGTACTGTTAAACAAAAAAAATAATACACAAACAAAAAGAAACGTTAAGTAAATGAAATTCCATTATTGACAAGCGATTCGAGAAATCAAACGGATCAAGAAATCAGCGTTTGACACTGACTGATGTCAACAAAAAGCCATCGTTGATTGGTTTAAATCAGCTAGAGCCCCCAAATTTGCACATTTCGTGCGTTTTGATTAAGGCGCAGCGAGAGCACCAAGAGTTGGAAAGAAACGACAAGATGAAGATGAAGCAATGCGGAACTGTCTGATAATTACATTTCGAATGCAATGCTAGGTAGGCAAATTGGCAAGCAGATAAATGCTCAATAGCCAAGAAGAAGAAAAAAAATATGTCTTAAAGATGAATGCAATGCTTGCAAGGAAGAAGTTTCACTAATATGATTTGGTTATGCCGAGTTTCGAACCACTGTAAGCACGTTGTGAGGCAATTAAAAGCGAGTTCAAAGTTCAGTTCAACTCACAAATTATACGAGCATTTAATGAACTGTGCCACGCATACAAAGCACATGCATACATATGTATGAGCACACACACACACACACACACACACAAGAGAAACAGAGGCAGACACTTCACACATGCGGACTACGTGCAGTCATTAAATAAGAAGAAAGACCACGCCCCCACCATCATCAACCTCACATTGGCGAAAGGCGAAAGGCTCGGAGTCGGAGTCGGAGGCAAAGCAACCTGGCTGCTAACCTGTGCGCTAAGGTCACGCTCTGGCGCTGCCTTTAACCAAAAAGGTCACTTAAGCAAAATGAAATGAATAAATGTATGAAGCGGAAAGCATATGCATAGGCAAGGGGGCACCTCTAGCGGTGCGGTACGAAGCAGGGGCTTATGCTCTTTGTGTATTGTGTATGTGGTAAGTATGGCACTAATGCCAGCCGAATGACCAACTAAACGTTTTGTAATGGACGCTCTGGCCGCCACGATTGAAACTTAATTGCAGAAATTTTAACAAACACTTGGGGCAGCAATAACAATAACTTTAACAGGTTACACCATAGTTTACACACAGCTGCATAAGAAGTAATTACACAAATACAAACATACAGGGAAGAGAGCTTGGTGCGGGTTCGTCGATGTGAATGTGGCATGTGGCATGTGTGGTGCCACCCACTGTGCTACTTTCAAGTCTCATGGTGCTGGCCAATAATTTATGCGCGACAGACTTAAATTAGAAACGTTTTTCTTGTTGCGCTTTTTCGCTTTTTGCTTTCTTCTCTTTTTTTTTTGTTTTTTTTTTCGTTGCCCCCAACGCTATATCCATGTTATGAACGCAATAAACATGGCCAACTAAGGATGAGAAAGAGCAGCCATCGTTTTGTTCTTGTTCCTCTTGTTGTTGGCCATAGAGAAACATTACTTCCTGCTGCTGCCGCTCTTGTTGTTGTTGCTGCTGCCGAAGCGACAAGTGCACTTTATTAGCGCTTTCTCATTTGCCGCAGCCTTGGCCGACGATGAGGACGACAGCGTGGAGGACAATGTTAAACTCACTGTGTGGCCAGCGAGTCAGCCAGTCAGGCAGTCGGCTAGTCGGCCTCCTTTCTCAAGTACCGGGTACCGGGTACCGGGTACCGGGACCGCACTGAGTACCGGGTGTTTGCCTTTTGGCATAAACGCGATCATTAAAAGCACATTGACATGGCGCACACTGAGCGACGAAATGCAATTCCACACACACACACACGTACGTACTTGGAAAGCGTGAAAGAATGTACAATTTAATACCCTGCATCCTTAATAATTTATGTGAAGCGTCTTTGCCATATTTAAATGCTAATAACCTTATCATCTTGCCACAGCTAACCATCCTTGTAGTCAACTGAAAGGCAAGTTTTATTGCATGTTGCAAGTTTTATTTTGCTAGCATAAAGTGCTTTTATTCGATTCGTTTTAAACATGTAGAATGAAACTATTATTTATTTCGAGCTCCCCAAAGTATGTGACACATTAATAATAAAAAAAAGCCATCCCGAGAGTATGCTATAAAAAATGTTTGTTATGCATCTGGCCCTAGTAAAATCAGCCGTTCTCGTCTCCAAATGTTTCTTTAATGTTATAGATTGTCATTTATATGTATTTAAACGCCAGCACAGCGACTTGTTGCAGTCGTAAATGTTATTCTGCACACATAACAAAATGTAATACCTTTGAACACAATTAGGCATAGGCACATGTAAAAATGTGTGTAACTGTGTTTTCCGCCTATTTGCTTCATCAATGTGGCTTATGAATAATTTTTTTGCTCTCTGCCCAAGTTGGAATTCGGGTTTAAGGGTCTGCATCAAATTTAGCAGCGAGCGCCATCAATTCAACTTATTTCTTAGGGCTGAGCCACGTTCTGGTGCTGTTGCTGTTGCCGCTGCATTGGCCGGCGCCTGACCAGGCGGATGGGCGGGCGAAACAATAAAAGACATAAAATTAATTAAATTAGGCATAAACAAAGCAAAAGGTGATTAATTAACTAGAAATTTATACCGTTACATTCACCAGCAACTTGCATAAAAGACGTGCTTGGCCCCGAGGAGCCGCGTCCAAAGTAAAAGGTATACGGTCGAAGGAGCAGAAGGTGTGGAAGAGGAGGTAAAGGCGAAATGGCGTTACGCCAGTTTGACCATAAATGGGTTGTGAATTCTGTGTGCGAAACGATGGGCGGTTATGGGCAACAGCAACTGTAACATCAGCATCGGCGGCAGCATTATATTGTGCCATGTTATACTATGGAGGAGTGTCCGCCATTGAGGGTACATTTTGTGCGCCTTATTTGCCCATTCATTATTATTTCGTTGCTTAGTTTAGAGTTGGGCTCTGCTAACTGTTTGGTTGTTGCTCCTTCTGCTTCTGTTTCTGCGTCTGCTGCTGCTGCTGCTTCTGCTTTTGATTTGGTTACTTGCCACGTTGCGACGACTATTGTTTGTTGAGGCGCGGTGGACATTGGCGCGGTTCTCTCGGGCATCGGGGTTTTTTGGCTCCAGTAACACTAAGAGTTTCAGTTCCAGCAACGGCATTGGCATTTTCATTTAGTGTGCACGCTTTTAATTAATTTTATAAAAACACTCGAAATGAGCACTCGCCAACGGCATTGACAGGAGCAATGAAACATGGTTATTATGTTTTCAAAACAGAAAAAGAAGGAAAGGAGAAAGAAAAACCCCTACACAAAACCGGACCAGCTGAGAGCACAGAAATGGCGGTAGGAAAGTATTGTAAAACAAACAACATGCAAAGATTGTTACTGCTGCAATTGCATATGAATATTGCACTTGAAGTTCAGCTAAAAGTTTCGAACTTAAACTTAATTAACGTAAGTTCAAACATGGCCATTGCAAAAGTCCTCTTTGAACTATTTTTATTTCCTTGTACTTGTTCTGAAATGTTTAACTTCACTTATTATATTATGTATTCTAATGCACCAGAAATATGTAAATTATTTGTTAGTAATATTGTTGTGGTAGCTAGTTAATTCTGCCACATCTGTTTTAGCTTCCACGCTGCATTTAGAAGTCGCTTGTTTACTTTACATGCATTTATGTTCTACAGCAGCGGTAGCAAAAAGAAGGAGAAAGAGAAAACAGCAGGGAGCTTCGAAGGACAAGGTGGGGCAGGAAGGAATAAGTGTTGGATACTTTGGCGTCCTGTCGCCAACGCACATTGTGTTTTGCACTGGTTACGCAGAATGCGGCGCCCCTAATTACAGTTAATTGATGCCGCAGAATAAGTGGAATACGAGAAGGGAAAAGTGGGGGGGATTATGGTCATACTAGTACTATAAGACGGGAACAGTAAGGGAAAACATGGTCAAGCATACACACACACACACACACACACACACACACACAGAGAGACAAAGCGCGACAGCGAAAAAATACACAATTTTCCACTTTGTACTAATCAAGAACTCATTATCCTTCATTATGCTTTTCAAGTCGCCGTGTGCAACAAAGCAGTGCCACAATTTACCCCAACCAATGCGAGCGACAAATGGAAATGGAAATGAAAGTGGAAAACGGCCAACGAGCAATCATTCATGTGTATGTATGTATGTATACACACAATGTAAAACGACCCCATCAATTACATAAATACATACATACATCGCAGAGACTACAAATTGCTTCAATTTCTAGTTGTAGTTTGCTTAACTAATCGCTCAATTTTGAGTTATTACGCTGGTTCTTGGCGTATGTGATTTGAATATTTCAATTTAATTTAAAGTTTCTGCTTGTTTTGTTTTTTTTTTTAATTATTGAGTAGAAGAAGGAAAACACAGAATTTCATTTTAATAATAATAATATTAAATAAATTATTTATTTATATATACTTTTTTATACATAAACTTAAAGAAGAAAATGCATTTATTTTTTTTGAATTATATAAATTATATAGCTTGCGTCGGATTTCTGAAATGACTTTTGGCGAGTAATTAACTCCAACTACGACTATATATATTGAGCTTCTAATATTGTCGATGTTGTTTCAAATGATTTCACCTCGTGTCCTCATCATTATTCATTTAGTTTCATTAATGGCATTTTGAGCGACGAGAGTTCACGAAATTAAATAAAAACAATCTTGATAATCGTTATAAAAGGTGTAAGGTAAAAGGGTATATGATGAAAATGAAGCAGCAATAAATAAGAAGAAGCAACGCATTTTTCTTTTTCCTTTGTTTTTCATGCGAATGAGAATTGTTAGAAAATGGACTAAATATTTTGTTGTGTGATATTATTATGCAATTGCAAGCAATGGCTACTTATAGAAGTAGTGACTGGATTGAACCTAATGCTTGTCATCCTCCACCTCCTCCACGTCGGCGGCGACAATGGGTTCGATTTGCTCCTCTCCCTTCTCGTTTGTATCGGCATCGGGCAGAACACGCACCTCGACACGATTGGAGGCATGATGCTGTTGCTTCTCTACACCCTCTTCATTATCATTATCATCATCATCCTCCTCCGCCTCCTGCTGGTGGTGCTGCTGCTGCTCCTTGTGATCATCGGAACGACTCTGCGCTTTGTGATTCTGTGGCAGAGATGACGACGATGATTGTGGCTGCTCAATGGCTGTTAGAATCGATTGCAGCAGACCCTGTGACAAGATCTCCTCATGATTGGCAACTGGTTCACCCAGGGCAGCATTGTTGTTGGGATTGCCACCTGTTCCTACATTGTTTAGCGAGCTGCCAAACTGTACCTGAAAGTTTTGAGTGGGTTGACCCGAAGTTAACTGTATGCTCTGTGACTTCTGGGCTGAGATCACATCCAGACCATCCAAACCAGGCAACTGCTGTGGATCTGTGCCATCGGGCAGAGCAGCCACAGCTGACTTCTGCGAGGCATAGCCCGAGTGATCGAAATCAATCTCATTGCCCGAGGGTGGAGGTCCATAACTATCGGCGGGTCCGGTTAAAAACTGTGTGTGCTGCTCAGCGACTGGAATACTTTGGGCGATGGCATTGTAGGCACCTGGAGATGATGCTGAGATGCTGCCAAATTGCTGTTGTTGCTGATACTGTTGTTGTTGTTGATGTTGATGTTGCACTTGATAGCCATTGCTGCTGACTAGATTGGGACCATGACCGCAATCATGCACCACGACCGTCTGCTGCTGTGGATAAGCTTGAGGCTGTGGCTGAGGTTGCTGATTAAACCTAGGTGCCTGCTGTGCCAAGGGAAGACCCTGCGCATGGACAAACTGTTGTGTGTACTGTGAGGAACTGAAGCTATTCTCCGAGTGATGCTGCTGCTGCTGCTGATGCTGTTGATGATGGACGTTTGGTGGAGGTCTAGGTGGCAGATACTGCTGCTGCTGCTGCTGCGGTGGTGGTCCAGGTGGCAAGTAGTTAGGTTGTGGCTGTGGCAACGGACCAGGTGGACCATACTGCTGCAACTGTCCGGGCTTCTGGTGAATGAACGCTGGACCAGCTTGTGGCTGTGGCAGCTGCTGCTGGACAATGATCTGTGGTGGTGGCGCCTGCTGCTGATTAAGCGGCGTTCCATAGATGGCCTGCGGTGCTGTGGGCGGACCACTCAGGGCAATCTCATGGGCAGCGGGTGGAATGTAAGTGGCAGGCTGCTGAGCGGGCTTCACGCCGAACTGATCCAGATGCTGAACGGTGGCGCCAATTGACTCCAAGAGGCCGCTTGGCACTGGTGGACGATAGGCAACAGGCTTGTTAGGATGACCTGCGCCTGGATGTGGGAAGGGTGGTGGATTGCCCGAGGGTGGTGGTCCATACTGAATGTTCACATTAGATTGATGCAACTGTGAATGGGACTGAGCGTGACTGCTGGTCAGTGCAGCGAAATGTGGTGCCGGTGGTGGTGGTGGTCCATAATTGGGTCCAGGTGGTGCCTGTGGTGGTGGCAGACCAGCACCGTTACCAATCGTCTGGTATTTGTTTGCATGCACAGAGCCGGGTGCAAATGAATCCGAAGGCGGCTTTGAATAACTATCATCAATAGAACCGACAGAGATCTGTATGAAAAGATGGAAAGGTCACAAAGGATTAGTAACTTCAATGGAAGATATGTTCTCCACATTACTGTACACACCTGTAAGGCATCCGAGTCAATGTTATTGTTATTCAAGTGAGCATCGCCGCCGGGTCCAGTGATCAGATTGCCAGCCTCACCCTGCAAAGCAACCGCTACCAGCTGTTCGTCGGAGAGTCCATCAATAATGCTTCCACCGCCTCCTCCTCCACTACCAGTGCTGCCGATTCCTTCGCCGCCAACGCTGTACTGGGTGCCAAAGCTCTGGCCGTGACTGTGATGGCCCTGGTCAACATTGCTGTAACCACCCTGGGTCTCAATGTGGTTCTGTTCGATATAGGCTCCGATTGGAGCTGGAATTGGCTTCCAACCATCGCAAGCCGTGTGGAATGGCGCCTGTGAACCACTCACGCTGTGCGTGTGGCCAGAGGCATCGATCTGGATCTGAACCTGCTTGAAGGGCGCAGGACCTCCAGGTCCGGTGGGTAGCTGTTGTCCACCGCCACCACTCAGTATGATGGTCGTTTCGGGTGCACGATTAAAGTTCGCCGGCTGTGGTCCGGGCAAATTGACGGGCAGTGGTGGTGGTCCATAGTTTGGTGGTGTATCGTACACTGGCTTGGGTGGCAGATTCAAAGGTCCCGACGCTGGTGGACCGTATGACGTAGCTGGCTGATGTGCGGGCTTGAAGAGCTGGGCAGGATGTGGTGCAGGCAGTGGCTGTGGAAAATGTGGCTTCTGCTGTGGTGGTGGTCCGTACTGTGGTGCTGGACGATGCTGCAGCTTCAGTGGTGGTGGTGGACCATAATGCTGTTGTGGTGGTGGACCATACTGTGGCGCCGGCTGCGGTGGTGGTGGACCATATTGCTGTTGTGGTGGTGGACCGTACTGTGGTGCCGGCTGCGGTGGTGGTGGTCCATATTGTGGTGCAGGCTTATGTTGAATATGAGGTGGTCCATAGTATGGCTTCGGTACACCAAAGTGTGACTTGATTTGTTCATACAAACCGCCACCACCGCCATGACCACCATGACCACCACCCAAAAAGTTCAACTTGGGCGGGCCATACTTCAGGGCAGGTGGACCATACTCGCGAAAGGGTATCTGCTGTGGCACACCATACTCACGATGTGGTATATGGTGGTGCTGTTGCGGCGGTGGTCCATACTGTGGTGCTGGCCTTGGTGGTGGCCCATAGCTATCGAAGCCCGCCTCACGTCGCTTCAACTCCTTGCCGCTGAGCACAGCTTGAGCAAGGCAAAAGCATAATGTCATCAGCAATGTCAACCGGAGCAGCATCTGTACAGAGTTAAAGAACAAAAAAGCAATTTAGTTTAGGTGCATTTTCTTAACCTCGATCTATTTAGTTTTTGTGCCCTGTTTGATTGAGAAAGCAGCCAAAGCATGTAATTCAATTATGGTGAAAAGCCACAACAAAGCAAGGCAAATGACAAATGAAGCTATTAATTAACATAATAGTGTTTCGCAAATGATTTAAATATTTGTTACACAGCACTACAATAATTACTTGAACAGCGAAAATTACAAACAAAATGTATCTTTTTCGATTGTCAAACACAAAATGCGAGTTTCGGTTCACAATTAAAAGGTTTTGTATTTCATTTGCCTTACATTGTCACGGCTACAATTAGCCAACTTTTGAAGCTCTCGTGTGAGCGAGTGTGTGTAACAATATAACTTGTGCGCTAATTGCACTCATCATTTCGGACAGTTAGATGCGGTCCAAGGCATCCAACACCATCATCGTGTCCATCTCTTTACACTAATTAGCCAGCGGTTGGCCAATCATAGCATGGCTACTACGACTATGGCTACGGCTACTAGCCAAGTTTGAGTCGTCTTGTACGGTCTAATTAAAACATAATTGTTGCCACTGTCTCTCTGCAATGTCCAAATGCCCAACGCAATCATATCGTAATCGTCATGATTGCTTCATGCCCCACGCGTCAACGTCAATAACTCAACAAAAAAAACAACAACAACAATGAGAGTGTGCCACAAACGCAACAAGATGCCAAACACAACAAAGAATATATATATAATAATAATGGATAAAAGAAAGGATAGAGAGAAAAATTAAACAAATAAACAAAAGTGCTTTAAACGAGAGTGTCCGAAAAACATTGTACATCATACAAAAGGCTGAACTACACTTCAAAAAAAAGAACAGTACACAATGGCAGAATGTAAAGAAGGAGTGCTAACAAGAAATTCTACTCTACAAAAACCAAAATATATAAATTTCTGTTCATTCCTTTTATTAACTATTTGTGGATGATGTAAAAATATTTAAACAAAGCTCTTTGAAGACCTTTGAAACATTTTTGCTAACTCACTCATTGGTTTTCAATAATTAAACCATACTTTTTCTAAATCAAAGTTTCAAATTCTTTCGTTTAAACTCAATATATATTCACATGGCAACATTTATTTTTTTTTCTTTGCTCAGGTTTCAAGGAATTCAAATTGAAACTTTGTTATTAGTTTTTGCAAATATTTTTCACATATTTCTTGGAAGCTTTTAATGAGTTTTAAAGCAAATTTCTTTCTCCTTTACCAACAGAGATTTCTTGCCAAGCTAACAACTCATAGACATTGCCTAAATTGTACGAATGGTCGCTTGAATTGGCATACAAATAGAAAAACTATTTTTTTTTTTTTTTTTTTCTTTTTGTTTGTATGCAAACCCACATTGCCTTAAGGTGTATTTTTATATTCGGCACTCTACAAATAATGTGTTTGAGTTCACCAAAGCAAATGTAACAATAAAAACCAATAATAACAAACTATTATTTGATTATACATTTCGAATTCGTGTGGCCAGGCTTTAAAATCAAAATAAAAGCGTATTTGTATTGCCAAATTCGAATGATTAAAATGATAGCAAAAGCATGTCAGATGCGATGAGTAACTATTTTATGACACAATCAACAAAAACAACAACAACAATGAGTTACGATATGATGCCCCTTTCTCCAATTATGGCCAGCATTATGTAAGAGGCCAGACGCACTATGGTCAATCATCTACTTTGAGTGCAGCTCGATGGCTTTTGGCTTTGCGCATTGAATATCAAAGAAGATACAAAGAAAAACAAAAAACAAAGGCACACAAAGCGGCAAACAACAACAATAAGCGAATAAAATAAAAGACAAACAACAATTTGGCCAGCATTTAAATGTCATAAGCGCCCCAACTGGCCAAAAGCGATGATGAAGAAGCAGCAGCGGCAGCAGCAGCAGCAGCAGTTAAGAAAAAACAAAAAAAAAAAACCTAAAACTTTCACTTCCCGTTAGCCAAGTTACAAGAGCCACAAATACAATATGTACATGCATAAAATATTGTATGTACTGCTGTACATCATACATCAATGAGTCGCACTGCTGCTGCCAACTGGCAAATGCCAACTGACAAGTGGATGATGGTTTGGGGGAGGCTTGGTTTGGGAATTGGATGGGTTGAGTAGGTGTCACAAATGCAGGCAGTGAAATTACGCTGCTCATAATGAAAATACATACTTCTGAGTGTGTGTGTGTGTGTGTGTGTGTGTGTATATATACATGAAATGGCAAACAATTAAGAGAGTGCCACGGCAAGCATGAAATCAAATGAGATGCGGTTATCATGTGGCTTGAGCTGGAGCTGGAGCTGAGCGGTGCGGGAAGAGGTTCGGTTTGCTAGGTTAACCTGTAGAGCCCGCCCATTGTCTGTCTGTCTGTGTGTGTGTGTGTGTGGAGCGTGTGAAGTGACCCGCATGCTAGCAACAGACAGCTCATTGTTGTTGTTGCTATTAACCAAAAGTAACTAACTTCTTTTTTGCAAGAGCATCACTCTGTCAGTCAGTCAGTCAGTTAGTTGGTCATTGTATATGTATTGATTAAATGACAGAACTTCCACTTGACCTAGCTACAAAGACACATTTACCATGTTCATTACTTTGTGCAACTTTCGTTCGTTCGTTCGTTCGTTCGTTCGTTCGTTCGATTTCTGTTCATTAGCATAGCCTACAAATATTTGTTATTGATGCTAAACAATTGACAAAACAACACACACTCCGTCAACAACAACAACAACAACAACAGACACAAACAAACGAGCGAGTCGTCAGCCAAAAAGAAGAAAAAAAACAAGCTGCGAACTTTCACTCTCGTTGAGAAAACGATAATTTAGTTCGAAGATGAACAAACAAACCAAACAACAACAACAACAACAACAACAACAGAAAACTTAACTTAACTACAACAACATTTACATACATATATTAAATGTAAATGAAGATGAATGCCTCCTGTCCCGCCCCGCCCGGCTGCCAAATAAAAGAAAAGGATAACAACCAAAAAGCAGACAACAGATTGAAGTTCCCGAAAGGATTGCTTAACTCATTCTCATTCTTCCCGTTCAACCCAAGCATCCACTTGCCAATTACAATTCATATTTTCATTTGGATTGCCTGGTCGCAGCTGCTGCCCGTCCGTCCAGTCATTTGTCCAACTGTCTGTCTGTCTGTCTTTTCTGTCAGGATTTTGCTTAAAAGTAACGGCTACTCGTAATCTGTGTTAATTAAAGTTTCCTTGCTGTTACAATAGCAAGAAGAACAAACAAGCAAACGAAAACGAACATTGAATAGCAAACATTGTATATGGAAATATTTATGAATCAATTTCGATCATAAATTAATTATGTAGACCCACAAGAAAAGGGGCTCAAAACACACACACACACACACAGAGCCAAAGTAAAAATACCTTAAGGCATTTTGTGGTTGCTTGTCGAAATGAATAATCTGCCCATGGCAAGGATATTACGCAATTTCGCATCAATTTTCATTTGTGTACGGGCAAAAAGCCTTTATTAATTAATTGCCGTAGGTCAGCAACGAAATCAACGCAATCATTAACCAAAAACCAAAAAAAAAACGATAATGAAACTTTTTAATTTTTATACTTTACTTTCTGACACTCTCACATGCATCATCTCACAGTCACAGTCACGGTCACAGTCACGGCCACTGTAACAGTGACAGTTTCACCCTTTCTGCGCTGCCTAATTAGCGATTTTTCTACTTGTATTCTTGTATTCTTATGTTTAAGTTTTGTCTTAAGCCGTTTGCTCACAATCTGGCCAATTAATTCAAATGTTTGCTTTGTTTTACCATTTTGGGGCAGCGTTGATGATGCCCTTTCGTTCAATCTTTTCGTTAAGTTGAAATATGCTTCCTCTTCCTTGCAGGCAATTCGCAATGTTCGCCAAACACGTTCGTGCGTTAGCTGCTTTGTATATATTCACTTTTCAAACAACAACAGAAAAAAAAATTAACCAAAAATAAACAGTTAGCAAATACTTTGCCGGTTGTTCACAGCACGAGGACGCGACGAGTTACGTTCTTCTTCTTATTTTTTGTGTTTTTGGGCTTTGACGCCGCCTCGATACACTGCCACGGAACGCGAATCGACGACAGGCGAATGGTATTTTTGGTAACGGATCGTCCGTTACTTGTCACTCTCGAATTGAAAATGCTGCCGCTCAGATGATAACGCCAGCTCATATAGGTAATAGCAGCGAACGTCGACGTCGGCATCGCAGTCAGCGTCGCAGCAGCCACCGCCACCGCCGCAACAACACCAACACCAACACCAACACCAGCAGCAGTAGTCGAAAACTCGAAACCGAAAGTGAAGAAATTTTGTAAACGTAAAAAGCACACAAAAACAAAAAAGAAGACAAACCGACCAACGGCACAAGGTGCTTGCTTGAAGGGACCGGCATCTAATACTGGGACAGGTGGTGCGGCGGGAAAGGCAAGAGAGACAGAGAGAGAGAGAGAGAGGCAAGTGAGAGTAAGAAAGAAAGAAAGAAAGAGTCTTTGGTACGCGACCAGTTTTGCAACAATTTCACACAAACAAACAAACACACACACACACACACACACACACATAGAGGCAAGAGACTTTTGCTTGCCACATGCTGAATGCAAATTGGCCTGCAACTGCAACTGCAACCTAAACAGTCAAAGCTGCATGAGTTCTTAATAACAACAACAGCATAACATAATTTGTAACAAATTGTTACTCTTATCAATATATTATTATATCTTAATGAGCTTAACGACTTTAATTACATTTATGTTTTTTTTCCCCTCTCCGCCAACTAACTAACTCCTCTACTTGTATATACATATATTTTTTGAGGCATGCGTCATTGTATATCCGCTTAAAAAGCAACAAAGAAACAGCTTAGATAACAGGCATAGTTTTTGTATTACATGGCATTATAGTAGCAACAATTAATATAAACCTGTCTGCATAAATAACCAATTAATTGATCTTTTTTTTTGGCTCTTACTTTTTTTTCTTGTATGGATATAAGCTTGATAGTTAAGGTAATTATAATTAATAATATAATTAAACATTTGACATATAATTATAAATTTAATGCAAAAAACAAAACAAAAAATAAATAGAAATGCAGCAAGAACAAACGTTAACAAGATGTTTTTTTTTGTTAGTTAAATTGGTCAAGTTAGCGGCGCAATGTAAGCCTTTCGAATTAATGTCATCTGGCTCGACACTTTGTTGGCCGCCGTTGGCATCTGTTGGTTAAGTCATCTTCTGACTTTATCATCTTGTCGCAACAAGAGACAACAACAGCAACTTTTGCCTTCCGCTTTCGTCTTCTGCTCTGCCATTGAGTGGGTGGTGGGGTGTGGGGGGGGGGTTGGTTTAAAGCAAAGTAATTTGCTTGCTTCGATTTCGCTTTCATTTACATATTGGGGCACTGGGTGGTGGGTGATTGAGGCGTGTGTCTTCTTCCCTCTCTCTCTCTCTCTCTCTGTCGCTCGCTCGCTCGCTTCAAGTACTTGCAGCAGCAAGAACGTAGACATCGACTGGCATGATTTTGACTTTGCTTTTTGCCTTGTGGCAACAGATTTATTGTTGTCATCATCTTCGTTATCTCTACACACATACGAACACACACACACATGTGCACATACACACCTCCATTGAGGATGGAGCTTTGGCCTAAGCCTTAACTTTTGGTGGCTTTAAAGATTTTCTGCATATTTATTTATATTATATTTGTATTTATTTTTTTTTTTTTTTTGGTTTAAATGTTGTCTCCCTTGCTGCCTTGAAACTCGTTTACTTTGGCTTTCACCCTTACAACAAAAACAACGACAACAACAATGACAACAACCTTGGTTGCTGAGTGTAATCCCAATACGATTTCAATATTGGCTTTTAATGCGAGCAAATATTGCATGTTATGAATGCTCAAATTTGTTTTCATCTCATAAGCAATTTCCTAACATACAATCGCTAACAAAATGAAAAATCAAAATATTGCAGTTTTAGTCTTTGTTTGATTTTGTCTCTCTCTCTCTCTCTCTCTTTCGCAACAGATGCCATGATATTTATCCAGTTTTGTAACCAGGTGACGCTCCACACACACACACACACACACACACACGAGAGAGAGAGACACGAATACATATTGCTACTTTGGGCACTTTTAGACTTCCTGCTAGTGAAGTTATAACACTTAACGCTTCGGGCTGACGAGGTCGCATTGAGGTCGCTGGCAGGGGGTTGACTTGCTGCCACTGCCACTGCCACTGGCCACTGGCCACTGACCAAGCTAAACAACAACAGATGCAGCTACAACAACAACAATTTGTTCCCATCTGTTCCCTTTTTTTTGGTTTTTGGTGTCGTGAATTTGCTGTAGGATTGGATCGTAATTTTTTGCGCTTTTACTTCTTTGAGTTTAAAGTTGAGGCCACTTTCTTTTATTATACGTACATGTTAAGAGGAAAAGGCAACAAACTAAGCTATTTGGGCAAATCTAGATCATAAAAGAGCAAAGTGTATATTACAGGGTATCTTTAAGTCAAAAATACACTTGTATATTTATTATTTGATTGCTTTTAAATGGTTTTTATTTTTCAATATTTTTTTGTTGATTATTTTTTAATTAGCAAACTTAAGCTCATTAAATATATATATATATATATTGTGTAGCGCAAGTCAACTTAAAGTCAACTTCAATGCCTATGTAGGTGTGTGTGTGTGTGTGTGTGTGTGTGTGCAGCTGCATGCCAAAAAAACAACAACAAAAAAAGAGATAATACGCTAAGCAATGTCAACGCGAAACGCACAATTATTGAGAAAATATTTAAAGAAGTGAAATTGCATTCCAATGCTCTGAGACATTGTTGTCGAAGGTGTTGTTGTTGTTGTTGTTGCTGTTGTCTTCGCTTTCGTTGTTGGGCTGCGGCTGCGGCTGCGGCTGCTGTGGATCGTAAGCCTCGCCCACATTTTTTGGTATACATATACATATATATATTTTGGTTGCAGGGCTCCAAAAAATTTCAGGTGTAGCCACAATTATGCGGGTCCAGCCGTCGGCAGTCTCCCAGCCATCTCGCTCTTGCTCTCACTCTCTTGCCACACCAACACACACTTGCCGCGCCCCTTTACAGTCGTACCACAGTTGCCTTGCTTCGCGCTTAATGCGATGACGCAAATATTGCGCAATCCGCTTTCTTCTTGCCGTCTTTCATTCTCTGGCCATCGTTTCTATGACACTTGACGTTGTTGCTGCTGCTGCTGTTGCGGTTGCTTTAGGCCATGGCTCTGCATCCGCTTCTGAGTCTGTCTGTTTTGGCCAAAGCGCAAAACGATTTGCAATTTGTCATGCCGAATGCTCCAAAAAGCATTGATTGCCAGCACAATTGCCTCGCAATACGCATTGCCTCACTTTCACAATGTTACCTTTACCAACCCCGCCCCGGCCCCCCTCCACTCTTCTCCTCACACTAAAAACAACTCGCAAGGTGAACCATGTTTGTTTGTAGGTTTTGCTGTCGCGTCGCGTCGCTTTAATTAATGCTAATTAAATGTAGAGGTTTACTTTTCTTTCTCTCTTTAAATTAATCTCAATGAATTTAATCGTCTTCGTTAACACAACAAATAAGAATAGTTTTTTTTTTTGTTTTTGTTTTCTTTCAGTATTATTACATATTCGAGTTTTTAGTTGTTAAGGTTACGATTTCGTTCTATCGATAAGAAATCTTATTCATTTAAAGTTGAACTTAATTGAAATCAAGATATTTCTAACCACTTTACACCCACTTAACTAACTGGTTAGTATTAACCACAGAACAAATATTGCTAGCAGTAATAAATCTTTTTGCCAGCTTATTTATCTCAATGCCCAAATGCTGCCTGTGGATTTGCCGTCAGTAGTAAATGCCACCGCATGGAGCATATAGTAATTTTGTAGGGATTTCAACATGAATATTATGCTGATTAACTCTGAATACATATATATATATATTCGACTCTGGCGAAAAGTCAGAAAAACATTTGGCATTTCAATTTCGAGCCGTGCTAGCTAGCATTCAACTCATTTGCATTGTCAAATGCGTGAGGATACGTTTTTTAAGGTGGTGTAGGGAGGAGAGGAGGAGGGTGGGTGGTGGGTGGTGGTGTAGCATAGAGACTTTCGTGCTCAATGCCACTTAGAATGTGTGGCAGCCACACGCCTGCACACAACCTTACCCACTTCATATACAGGTTGCCAAAAATTGTTCATGCTTACGTTGCGTGAACAATTTTGGCATACAAAGTGTGCGAGCGAGAGAGCGAGAGGGAGCGAGAGAGATGACAGCCACAATGGTGCTGCAGCAAATTTATGATGCGTTGCGGGGCGGTCATAAATTATCATATTAATCGTTTAAAAAGGTGTTAAACTCTGTTTCTCATTGCAAAAGATAGACTTTCCCGCTCGACCCCTCTACCCTTCTCTCTCTTTGTCTGTCTGTCTTCCGCATATTCAACTAATATCATCGCATCTTCATAATATTTCGCGCCTGTTTGACGGTTGTCTAGCTAAGATAAACGATTTTTGTAAGCATCCAACAAGTGTGTTAAGTTAAGTCTCCACCGTGAAGCACCTTAACTTTCACTCATTGCGCAAAACGAGCATAGAAGCGAAGACTCTTTGCCAACTGCTATGGCAACGGCGACTGCTTCAAAATCGAACAAAACCAAATAAAGGCGCGTTAAAAAAAAAATGAGCAGCAACAAAAACTGACAAAAAATGGCAAATAGAAACAACAACTCGCACTTGTTGCACGTACCACAGCCGCCTTATGTCATCGTTGAGTGTATGTGGAATTGTTGAAAAAGTTAATCACTTGACAAATGCTTTTCGCTCCGTTGAGGACTTTACTGCATCCAAATTCAGTTTGGTTTCGGTTTTAGTTAAGGGTTTCGCTTAGGGTCTTAATGTGTTTAATTAACTTTCTCTCTGATCTACACAACGCCTCTCTCTCTCTCTCTCTCTCTGTCTCTCTAATTGTTTGTTAATACGTCATTATAACACACACACACACACACACACGCACACTGGGCAGCTCGTAAAGACTTTAAATTGAATTTGAACTTAAGCAAAACCGATTAGTTTGCAGCATTCTCCTAATTCGGCTAATACCAGTCAATCTGCTTACCTTCTGAACTGCTTCACCTTTGCCCCTTTGCCTCACTGCCCCCCCCTCTTGTACATGCGTGCGAATTCAATTAGTGCTTATGAGCTTTGTTCAACACTCAATAATTCACAAATCGTATGTTAAAAGCCATCTTGTTGGCCCTTATAGAATTTCACTTGACCATTCTAGTATTCCATAAGGCTTTAATGATGCAATCGAATAGAAGCAAGTTCATACAAACATTATATAATAATATCCCCCCTCAAAGGACATTCGCCTTGCATGCAGAAGAAAACTTTTGATGCCGCTGAGTTGTTTAAACTTAGTTTTAAGTTGAAAGTAGCAATGCAACTTTAATGTGTGTGTGTGTTTGTGTGTGTGTGTGTGTGTGTGTGTGTGTGAAGAGACTGTTTGCTCATTAAAGCAGATATCTGTCATAATGAGCGACATAGCTCGTAAATTTGCAAATCAATTTTACCCAAGTTGCAAATAAATATTTTGGCATACTGTCATGAGGCGAAAACCTTTGTTGTAGCACAAGAAGAACAAGAGCCATAAAAACAAAAAGCTGCTGCTGTTGTTGCAACACCCACACCCGCACACACACACACACACAGAGACTAACACTAACAAATCCAAAAACTTCTTTGTTATCGGTGACAGTAAAAACACCCAAGTGATGTGCAAATGCTAAAACAGAACATGCCACAGCTAGTGCTATTGTTGTTGCTGGTGTGGCACAAGTTGAACGTAATCAGTAGACACGAGCTACTTCATGTTTGTGTGTGTGTGTGTGTGTGTGTGTATGGTAATTCATATACAGGATGTGAAAAATGCGGTTAACATTCGAATACTCTTTAAAATTCATTCAAAGACTTAATCATCATTTTTTTTTTGGCCAAGAAATTCACAAATTATTGGTTTAGCTTTGGCACTATTATTTTAATATATATCATCAAGACAATATGCTGCAATCAGAACGTTTTAAGTAAGCTCTTGCTGAAGTTTTGATAACCATCAGTGTAATCAAACGAGTTGTACATTTGGCAAATACGTTGAAACAAAGAAAAAGGCATTTATATGAAAAGAGAAAAGACAAAAGAAAACTTGTTGCATGGTTTTTTTTTTTTGTGCTGCTTTGCCTACATAGCTTAGCACTAGAATACAGGGCAGAAAAGGCAGGCTGAAAGATATTCAAGTTGAGTGTTATCTCGAGCTTCACATTTGACATTTGCCATTTTGTCATTTCTGTCATAACTGTTATTTATGCTGGACTTAGACCCTAGATGCCTGCAAACTGCAGCAGCCGAAGCCATCTACACCTTGCTGCCTTTTAGCTGTCGTCATTTCCATCTCATTTTTGTATCCGTCATCTTCTGTCCTGTGAGCAATTAAGCCGAGTGCGTCTAGCTATCCAAAACACATTGAGATACTAACTGTAGTCAGCTCTTTAGCATTTCTATGCTTATTACTTACTATATTCTCTTGTTTTTTTTTCCTTCATCATTATTATTATTTTTATACTCCTTGCTGGCGTGTCCTTCCCGAAGCCTTTGTTCGTGCGTATTTTGCGCATTTAACATGCTTCTCTTATCAAAATTGTCAACGTTGCCAACTCGTTTATTGCATCTTGACTTGACATTGTACAAACAAACACATGTACGACATTATAAACTAACAAAATGGACAAGTTTACGTTAGTTCATAATCCAGGGCAGCCTTCTTCAGACGCCTGCGACAATAATTTCTTGGCATCAACAATGCCCCTTTTTATCAAGCCTCAAAGCGGAAATACTTAAGCGGCAATATCGTTGTATTTAGAGTTAATTAATTCAAGGTAAAAGTTAACAAAAAAGTTCAAAGACTCTCTTGGCAAGGGTATAAGACCGAAACCCACTTGACTGATCTCTCTCTCTACTCCATCTTATCGTTTTAAAATGTAAAAGAAAGGAATGCGAATGGGACACGAAGGGGATCTCTCTCTCTCTCTCTCTGCCCAGCCAGTGACAACGTTGTTGCTTCGTGGAATGCATAATCGCAGTTGCTTGGTCGCTTCTCCGGTCCCTCCGGTGCCGCCGGCTTGTCTTGAATGTGACTGCGTCAGCGGATGATACAAGTGACCTATTTACATGAGAGTCAGAGTCAGAGTCAGAGTCAGAGTCGTAAACCAAATTGGAGAGCGAAGTGAGGAGAGATTAACGAGGCAATTCGAATGCATGAAAAACAAGTAAAAGTGCTTTCGAATTCAAGTGTGATAGACTCGAAAGTTACCCTATCGCTTACCAGTTAGCAGCTTTTCTTAAGACAGTCGCGTTGCCAGCTAATATACTCCAGCTGCCGTCGCTTGAGCAGGTTAAAAGCAAAAGAAGCAGGCGAAAGAAAAGTGAAGACGGCAGCGCATAGTTGTTGTTGTTGTTGTTGTGGCAGCGATTGTGTTGCATCACTTGTATCTGTAGGTAACAACAAGCACGTAGCGAACGATCGACGCGACATCCTAGATAAGCTTTACATACCCTGTAAACATTGAAATGAGGTTAAATGAAAAATTGTACTGAGAAGGCATGAAGAGAGAGAGAGTATAGAGAGATACAGGGTATCTGCTCGTACAGAAACATTTACTTTGAAATTGTGACATTATGCGTGCCAAGTAGTGTTAGTTTGTAAGGTGAATGGATGCAGTTAAAGTTGTAGCTATATAGACAGCAGATGCAACATATACATCAACTAATTTTGTTGAACGTGAATAACAATACAATGAGCACAGATACAGATAAATACCAACAATATTGAGAGTGGTCAGTAGCTGCTGTCAACGAGTTATATGCATAGTTGAAATGAATTTATCTAAGCCATTGAGCCATTAACATTATTCACCTCTCTCTTTTGGCTCTCGGCCGGCCTGTCGCTTTAAGATTGCTTTATTCAGATACTGTGCACCTTAGATCGGCCCATTCAAAGACAATTAACTGTTTGAGCCCAGCCCAAAGCGTTTTTTTTTTTTTTTTTTGTGGCATTCATCTGTATGTAAATCTCAGTTGTTGTTGTTTTTGGCTGTTCGTTGGCAGCATAATATCATAATATCAAATACTTTTACTTTAGGTTGTTTTTTTCGTTTTGGAGAATTTCCGAGTTTCGCTTTAATCAAAAACAAAATCGTTTCTCATTTGTTTGTTTTAATGCGCATCATTTTGAAAATTGTATATATTTATGTCTTACTAATTTTATATAAGCGTGTATGTTCGTTATTGTTGTTGCAGCTGCTTAAGCTCTTGTTTCCGCGACTGTGGGAAACAAATATTTATATATTTACATATGTTTGTGTATACATATTTATATATGAAATCGATGTCCGATTTTTCTGACGCAGCATTCGCGTATCGAATATGTTGAAAGATGGGACCATAAAGCATAAACAATGCCCGAAAGTAAAAGTGAAACAACAGCAACAAAAACCAGGGCTACATTAGCAGGTGCAGCAGGGGTCTTTCGTTTCGTTTTGTCTGTTTGTTTTTTTTTAAGGAACACACTCAATCTGAACGTGTGTGTGTGTGTGTGTGTGTGGGAGTATATATGTTGATAAATTTCGCCAATTGATTGTCTGTTACTTGTTTGTGGCACACACACACACACACACACACACACAGAGATTTTCGAAAAGCACTCGTTGGCATTGTTTCGAGAGCCATTGGATTATTTATGGTATACCCTTCCCCCAACTACATCTCCCCCCCACACATCGACACTTCAATACAAATTGGAACCAATCACTTGAGAGCGAAAGCTAACGGCTCGAGATTAACACCAACAAAATCGATAGCGATTTCGTCATCAAAAAAAAACCAAACACACACACACTTAACCACTCAGCATCGGCAAGACCAGCAGCAAAGTTTGTGTCTAGGTATTGCAGTCGACACACGGCAGCCGGCAACAACAGCAGCAAAGAGCCGCAATCGAGTCAAAAATTGCGTTAAAATGCCACGCCTACTAGGACACAGAGAACTATTGGTCATAGCATTGCTTGTACTCTGTCTAAGCCAAGTCGTTACGGCCAAGCAAGATGCCAACAAAGGTGAGTGGAGAAGCAATTGCTTTCGAAAAGAGAAAATAACTTTTCTTTACTTTGCCGGGCAGCTCGTCAATTTGGTGGACCCGGCTTTGGCAATGGCCTTGAGCCTGGCCTGGGACCACAAGCGAATCCAGGGCTAGGATTTGGCTTTGGCTATCCAACGCCAGGTGGCGCTGGCCCCGGCCAAAGCTGTCCACTGTGCGACTCATCAGTTTACAGCTACTGTTCACACAAGGTGTTGCACGATGCCTGTTGCTGTGATTTTCCAGGTAATTAAATGCACTACGTGCCTAATTTCTTATCCTGCCGCAAAAGCAAAGCATGCATAATTCTCGACCTTTCTTCACATTCTCTTTTCTTTTCTTGCTGCTGCAACCGCACGTAAAACTCATTTGCGCCTGACTTCTGTGCAACATAATGTGAACCAATTTGCCTCATGTGCTGCAGTTTACCAACTACGACCGCCACAATGTGTCTACTATGACTGTTCGCTGCTGTATGCCAAATCCTGCTACGAGCATGCTTTGATTAAAAACTGCTGCTGCAATAATCCCTACTAGAGAAAGGCTTTGTTTTTTTCTTTTTTCTTTTTGGTTAATATTTATTCCATTTGTATAGCTTGAACTAAAATAAAAATGTATTTTATAACATTATTAATATGCGCTACTTGAACTTATTTTGCATCCTTTGACTCGGCCAGGGCTTATAAATAATTCATTTGCATTCATTTTATGTAATATGCATAATGTCAAACGAATCCAATCGAATCGAACTAGTTTTTGCAATTTCTGAGTCACACACAAGAAAAACAAACAAGAAGAAAAAAAATGCTTTCACATTCAGAAATCAAATACAAATATTCAAAAGGTCTTTCATAATCCACACATTAACAACAATTTAAAGGCGCGCCAGAAGAGCATATCACAGCATAATATTATCTATTTATAAGTTTTCACTTTCATTCAAGTTTGCATATTTATTTAGCCTAAATAAAAAAAACCCCCTTTGATTAGCATATGTAAATCGCATAATATATTAAGTTGAATTATGTAAGCTTTTTGATTTCGAAGCAAAGCGGCTTATGCTTTGGCTTAAAGAACTGAAAGTGAATCAAAGTTTTTGTGTGAAATTATTTATAAGCCAATTTTAGATTGCTATTGCTAAACACTACAATTATCTGGGCGTGACAAGTGACATTAATAATTGCTCGTTTGAGCCATGGTAAATGCTATTTACCTAGCTGACTTTAGCCCAGTTGACCATTAGCTGGCAATTAAATGCAGTGCAGCTTGAAGGCAGCAAAATGCAAAAGTTATTAAATACTTTATAATTGTTTGGCTTCAGCTTTACTGTCTGCTGCCATGTGGAATATGTCTAAATCGAAAGCATATCAAATAAACAAACTATTTCTATGCAATGCAAGATAATTCGCCACTTGTATTTTATTGTATATCTGTTTAGTTTTGTTCCTTGTTGGCGCAACAATTGTTTAAGTAGTCGACGCCCAAACGTTTGTCGCATCGCAGAAAACGATGAAAAACTTAACTTTTTTTTTTTTGGAGAGTTAGCAACTGCCCAGCCAGGCAATGTGGGTGGCTTTTGGGGTTGGCTCGAAACAGATGAGAACAGCAGCAGCAGCAGCAGCAAACGGGATAATCGCAAAAGTTTTGTAATATTTTCAATTTTTTTTTTTTTTTTGGCTGTTTCTCAGTTTAGCTATTCTCTTTCGTTGTTGTTTTTTTTTGGTCGCCGTTTGCAATTTTCTAACAACTCCGCTTCAAATGAAATCTTTAATGGATTTCAAAAGGAATATTTATTTTGACAATGACAATGAATTTTTCGGCAAGCCCCTCGCTCTTTTACCCTTGGCCAACCCTCAACGCTTACACATTTTATTTATTCATCTCGATCCTGGTTTGTATTAGTATTATTGTGTATGTGTATACATATTTTTATTTCCATACCCTTTTGGCAAATCGGCATTTTCAGTTCACGCAACTTTTCATTAGAAAACCCTCTGTGTAAGCTTTGAGGGTATATGCCATAGTCGGTCTTTTGAAAATTCACTTTTTTTGCTGTCTTTCTTGTGTGTTTGTAGCTTTATTGCTGCTGCAAAAGTTTTTAATGGGCCCGCGTTGAAATTTTATCTGAGCGTTGAGCCATGTCGACGCTCCTCGACAGTTCTATTCCCTTTCCCCCCCTCCCTTTCTGTCACCCCCTTTCTTTTTTTTTGAGGCACACCGGCGCAGAGTTTGGTTTGGTTTTTTTTTGTTGCGTTTTTGTTTTCTTGATGAAGTAAAAACTCGGAGCACGTTTACTTCATAAAATACGCTTAATTAGAATTAGCATTGGAATTTGGCTGTCGAGAATGTGACGATGGAGCCATGTGATGGAGCAAGCGAAACACACAAAGTGTTGCCACCAAATGTAGCAGGGGCACGCTGTGTATAGCCAGTATAAATATATCAATTGCTAATATATGTGTATGTGTCTGTTGTGGCTTGATTGGGTTTATTTTCTTAGAATTTTCTTCAAATATTTATGCTTATCCACACACACACACACCCACACAAACACCCTTCTGTGCGAGATATATATTAGATGGTTTGGGTATTAAAATAACAACAAGAATGTGCAAAATTCGCTGGAAAATGACAAACGGATTGGAGCTAAGCGCGTTGGTTGTCCTGGCAGCAAACAGAAAAAGCAAATGGAAAACAACTGAAACAAACTAAAGCAGCTTTAAATACTTAACTGTTTATTGAGAGGCTAATGCGCTCAAAAGTGACTTAAAACAAGCGTTATTATCTTGATTATTTATTCATATTGTTGCTCGAGAACAATGATTATTCATCATCAGTTTGTTAGTCAGCACAAAAAGTATGTGTGTGTGTTAGTATTAGTCAATTGTAGTTACTGTTTGGCAATAACTGTTCTTTCTTGTTGCGAAACTAATTAGAGCAGCAAGTTGGCCAAATGTCCACTTTGGCCTGGCCATCAAAACAACTAAACTTCCCGTACAGCCTTAAGGTGGGCCAAAACAAGCTGACTCTGCTCTTATTGCCATTTCATAGCTACACTGACAGCAATGCTTGGCCAACAGCTCAAGACTCCAGTCTAGTTAGTTGTTAGTGTTTTTTTTTTTTTGTGCAGTGTAGATATTTATGATGTGGTCGCTTTTGCGACTTGTCTGCATCACAGCGTTCTCAGTCACAGTCATAGGCATAAAATCGCTACCACTGACAAAACCAACAAGAACAGTAACAACAACAACAACAATGACAACAAACAGAGGAGTGCATTGTAGCTGAACGGCATTTTGGTGGCTTTGTGTCCATTTTGTGCTTGCTGGTCACGTTGTTGCACTTAATTGCCGAAAGTTGTTCGCATTGCTTTTGGATGCAGGGTAACATTTAGACCATTTCACCATCCCTTTGACCAATGTATCTTACTCTCAGTCTCTCAGTCTCTCAGTCGGCTGCCAAGCTCGCTCGCCTCCAACTCTTTGACGTAATTGCGTATAGTTCATAAATTACGTGCGTATCTCATTTCGCTTCGATAACTCACTCGGCCTGCTTTGATAAAGGTACTGGGACATTAACTGCAACTACCACGACCATTGATATGTATGAAAATGTTATCTTTGAATACTTTACCTTTAGCTCCAACGCTTGACCATCAAAGCGCGATTGAGCATAGAACTGAGTTCCAACCAACCAGGAGCATCAACTTAAATAGCCCAAATACTTGGCAGCCAAAGTCTCTGAGCTCTAAAATGGTAGCAGCCAATACACCGAATAGTTATTAGTTATTTTTTTTTGGGGGGGGTCTCAACTCGAGCCGCATGTGCCTGGGCTATCAACCATCCCTTGGCTGGTTAGTCTGTGCCTTTCCCTAATTTGCTCTCTCTCTCTCTCTCTCTCTCTCTCTCTCTCTCTCTCTCTCTCTCTCTCTTGGTCCCTTGCCTCTTTCGGTCTCTGCGTTTCTCACTGTGCTGAGATTGAAAATTTTGTACAAATTTCTGGGCTTTTGGCTTGGGCCAAACGTTGACTATTTGCACAAAAAATATTGATTGTTGCATGTAAATTGACTTAAATATGGCTACGACCACAAACACACACACACACGCACACACACATTCAGTTATAGTTGTAGTTGTTCAGAGGGACAAGCGTTTTTATCTGCTCATAGTTTGGCACTGATGATGTTGCCATTTTTGGGTCTTGTTTGTTGTCTAAAACCGGGCCATACATGTTTGTTGTTGTTTTCAATCTATTATGTGTATGTGCATGTGTGTGTGTGCGTGTGTGTGTGTGTGAATTTTGATGTTCCTGCCATTGTTGTTGTTGTGCTTGTTGTGCTTTACTCATTTGAGACACAAACGTACAAACATTCAGTTTTAGTTTAGAGACCGAAAACTCTTCGAATTCCTCCAGTCTCACAATCACAGTCAAGTTCATTTCAAGCATTTTGCGCTATTTTCCACCCACTTTCCCAACCCCAAAGCTCATCAGTAATACGTTTTAAATTTTCCAAAAACTAAGTCCTGGCCTTTGTTCGCTCTAACCAAACGAAGAGTTGCTGGCTTATCTTGGTTAGATTATGTGATGATGATGAGGTATTTTGTTTTTTTTCATCATTTTCCTTGTTTGCTGGCCAAAGTGACAACTTAAATTTATTCTTGGTCAAGACATGCGGGGTTTAACTGAAATTTTGGTAATTGCTTGAGCATTATTTCTTGTTTGTTATGCTAAACCGATAAAAAGCACTTATTCAATTTTCTTAATCGATCTCTTCTCTCTCTCTCTCTCTCTGTCTTGCTCTGTTTTCAATTGGTTTCAATTGTTCGAATAAGGTATTTGAATTTTGATTCATTTTTCCTTTTCGGTGTGTCTCTCGCTTTTGGGTTTAGCATTGAATTAGCGCTGCTCTCGCTTTCAATATACAACGAGTTGTAAAAAGAGAGAAAGAAAAAGAGAGAGAGAGAGAGAGAGTCCTTTTTCCATATTAGCCTTGCTGCATGTGCCACAAACAAACAAACAAACACACACACACACACACATACATATAATATATGTGTATTTCTACATTTCCAGCCAAGTTAGTCAACCCCCTTTTGGCTGCCTTTAGCTGGCTTTGGCTGGCTGCCTCGGCACAGTGTTGTTGCTATAATTCGATTAGATTTTGTTTCAGATTACAGATTCAATTTAAATTTCAATCATGAATTGTAGCATTTTGCAATGCCTGTGCCCGGACCCGATTCAACTCGTCTCAATGCCGTCTCGCCCCTGACCAACCGGTTTGCCTTCCCCATATCCTAAGGTGCGATGGCAAGCAACTGACATATTTCCTTCAGAGCTTAGGACCGAAACGGCCGGCTGCAGTCGTAAGGGTAGGGGGAGCAGCTGTGAGCTGTTAGCTGTGAGCTGAGTGTTTGCGGTTTGATTTGGATTTGGATTTTATGCTTGTTAACACATCGTTTGCAGCACGAAACCAAAAACCCAATACCCAAAACCCAAAACCCAAAACCAAATGGTTCAGTTTGGTTTCGTTCAATACGTATCGACACGATTTGCTACGATACGGTACGGTACGGTACGGTACGGTTCGGTTCGGTTCGGTTTTGAGTTACAGGCAAGAAGCTATTTGGCCGGAAGAGACGTTAACTGGTTCTTGCTCGATTGCCCCTAAGTGGATTACAACAGTCGGATTAAACATGGCGCATATTCAGTTTCTCGTTCATTAGAAAGTAACTAAGAGTTAGCTACTAACTACGATTATGCTAACGATTAAGTATACGTAACGTATGCAACTAGTTTTACGCTACTTACACTTGAGTGTCTGCGAGTGTGTGTTGTAGTTGATTAATTCGAACTCTATTCTCTCTCTGAAAGTTTCTAAAGATAAAAAATGTTTAATATATAACCAACAGACAGTCGATACGTAATGAAAGAAAAGCACAAAGCATCAACTGTTGGTTATTTTAAGGCACAGCTTCTGTGCCATTTGGCATCATCAATGCGTTGGAACGCGTCTCGTCTAAGGCAAATGGAAGGCAGGCTTATTGATTGTTTGGTTTATCCAGGAATTTGAAATCCAATCAAGCAGCAATTGCAACTTAAACACGACGATGCCTCGCGACGGCTACTTGACGGCCAAAACACAAAGCCCAATTCAAAACAAAACGTTAAGCGGCCGTATAGCCGACCAGGCAATACTCTATGTCAATGACTTGATGTTAACAACAGGTCAACTCAGCTGGCAAACCATCTCTATATCTATATCCATACATATTTATATTGATTTTTGTGATTTGCTTGATGTCAGTGTATAATAAAACACAACAGGATGTAGGTGTGTGTGTGTGTGTGTGTGTGTGTGTGTGTGTGCAGTATCCAGGACTGGCAGACGCCCATTGCACATGGCCAACATGGTACACTTTCTTTTTATGCCTTTGAGCGGAGTGCACAAAAAAAAAGCCAGAATGCAGCTGAATGACGATGACGACAAGAACAGCAGCAGCAGCAGCAGCGGCGACAACGTGTGTGTGTGTGTGGCCAGGTTCTGTCTGTGAAGAGCGCAGCTTTGCTCGCCTCGTCTCCTGTCTTCACTATATGAAAGTTAAATTTTGTGGAAAGATGCATTCATGTGCATCGAACAGTGAATCCGATGGAGCTTGCAAAAAACCCACTGCCTCCTCCTCAGCAGGCAGCGTCACCAGCACACGGCCACACCCACAACACACACACTGAGGCACGTGTGCCTTATGTGCTTACATGTGTCGGATCCGCATCCGTTGAAGCTCATCCACACATCCGGATCTTGTGGCGTCATTGCCAATGGCAACGTTTTATTTCCCAGCGAGTGTAGCTGCTTAGAAATATATTAGGCGCACACCAGCCCCTAACCCGCTCATCCACACACAACAAGGCACAAACGAATACGTTTGGCTGTTATTTAGCTTTGGCTGCTGTCGTTGACGTTTCGCGGAAGTATTGAAAATATTGAATGCTATAAATCTGCAACCTGCCCAACGCCCTGGCCACCCCAAACTGGCTGGCCTGGCCTGGCCTGGCCAAACCACCCACTTTGACGCTCTTCTTGGCTGCATTAATCAGCACCGCATACAAGCAATAACCAGCCACAACAGCAACAGCAGCAAAAGCAATAAATGACCCTACATCAACAAACGCAACGCAGTTGGAGAGAGAGAGAGAGGGGGATAGAGTCCGTGTGTGTGTGTGTGTGTGCTGTGTTTTTGGGAGTCTTTAGTATTTTTGGGTGGGGGGTGCAACAACTCGCTACAATGCGTTGGCCCAGTTACCCGATCATTCAATTTCTCGTTTCAAACTGAAAGCTCACTTTGCAAGGTTTGCAAAACGAACGAAACGAAGAAAACAAAAAAAAAAACTTCTCAACTTTGTTATTGTCAATATTTTCAATGCACTGCATTTTTAACACAACGTGTGTGTGCGTGCGTGTGTGTGTGTGTGTTGATATTGATAATTTCCATAGCAGATGCCACATTCAAAAAAGCCATTGTTTGAAGACTTTTCTTGAATGCTTCTTAGCGGTTTTGTTAAGTGTCAAAAGGATTGTTGCATAAACTATAGAAATTCCAGTGAACTGATTGACAAAAGGATGAAACTAAATAAATAAGCTGTCAGCAAAAAAGTTGGGCGAATGTTTTGCTAAAGATTTGACATGAAACCGAGGCAAATGCAATTGCAGCATGCAACAAGCAACATGCTTCATGCATGGACAGCCAAACGTATTAAAACTTAATTGAAATGCGGCTTCCAAGCAGCCAAGGAGCAGAAGCTGAAGACGAAGACGAAGACGATATTGAAACAAATTGTGCCCAAAACTTGGCTCGGCCCGGCCACAAGAAGGCTGGACAATGGACGCCTGGCGATAACGAGGCATTGTTTATCAAAATGGTACCAGGTTGACGACAACAACCAACGCTGGCTCTGCTCCAAAAGCAGAGAGAGAGAGAGAGAGATAGAGAGAGAGAGGGATCGGGTCGAAAGGCGGCAATTAATCATCTGGTGAATGAGTATAAGACTTTGGGTGCAAAAGAAAACAAGTGAAGCAGAATGCCAATTAATTAAATAATGTGAGTGTCAGGAGTGTTAGACGCAACCACTGTGTCTGTCTGCTGATGGCCAGTGTTCACTGTACTCGTTCTATCTGCAATTTAGCCAAGTGTTGTCTTATGATAAATGACACACTCATGCTTCTACATACATATACGTATGAAGGAAGTCTATCTATATACTATATACTATTGTTTAGACACACACACAGACACACACACACACACAGAGAGCGAGCGAGAAGAAGCGAGTGTAAATAAGGAAGATAAAAGCCCGACAACATTGGCGACTTGCATGACATATTATTCATTTCACTCGAAATTGACACCACCACTTAGAGCAACAATATCAAGAGCCATTATTCTTGAATACGAGAGTTTCGTGCAAGCCAAGAGAGAGAGACGACACACACACAAGTGGTCGGCTGGCTGGTCATGTTTAAAACAAAGGACATGCCAAAGCCTGAAGGATAGGCACAGCGTAAAGCGGAAAAAAAGCGTTTGAAGCCGGAGACAATTGCAGAAGCAAACAAACAAACAAACAAAAAACCATGAAGCATTGGCATTTCCGCTTTTGGCCAAAGCCAGCCACATTGGTCTCTGGCCATGGCTAACAAACAGCTTAAAAAGTCTCAACTTCAAATAATCCAATTGTCAAGTCAAAGCACACAGTCTTAAACTAGTATGTAATTTTCAGTTATTTCTTTTTCGTTTGCCTTTGTACGCATTTGTTGCAGCCAATTCATCAATATGCAGCACAATGTGCGAGCCCAAATCGTATTCAACCTAACCGGTTTGTCATATTTACGCTTGTGCGTCTCTGTATGTGTGTGTGTGTGTGTGTGTACAAGTCGTTAACTAGCGAGACAACACCTAACAACAACTAATACAATAACAGCTGTAATGTGTACATGTCTGGATATGTTCTGGTCCTGGCTGGGCTGCGTTACTTGTTATCCTTAAGCCGAAGCTTTCGACTCAAAACTTGAAACTTGAAACTTGGCTATTGACAAATATGCAATTGCAGTTTGCAGCACGTAGCGAATACAATAACACAACAGGCACGAACAGCGCCAACTGTAATAACAACAAGCATGACATCAAACACACACACACACACATACCGATGTGTTTGTATAACCATAAATGTCCTTGTAATAGTTGGCAATAACTACAGACAACATTTAGGCGCAAATTGATAGCAACGCGCTACCTGCCAGCTGTTTCATCATTTTATTAAACGACACACACACACTCGCACACACAAAGTAATTAGTTGTGTGTTTTATGTGTACTTGAAATGCATCAGTTGGCCATAAACGAGATATGTTGTTTGTGTATCAAACTAGGCTTAATATATATTTTTACGATAGGTCATAAAGTCGGTGAGTACTTACACTGTACACTGAACGAAATTATGCGTGTAACACAAGCATTTTTCTCTGTGTATACACATTAATATGCATGAAGTGTTTTAGTATTAGCCTTAATTTTAACTTGCACTTAACTAACTAAAAGCTATTGCCAAGCCATACGCATAATAATAGTCCACTTACTAACGTAGCTTTTTGAACAGAATTCCGCAACGTAAAGTTGCCTTAAGGACACCACGCCATACGCTCCTACTCGACTGCTGCAATTGTAAAATTGATTGATATCCTTAGCACTTGCCTGGACTTTGCTGACTTCGAATCGCAGTTCATGTTCTATTTATTTATTGAGGTTTTGCAGTTAGCCTTAACGCCTACTGTCTATAATTTATGGGTCTGAGAATACTGCAGCTGGGCCAAATAGAAATTAGCCCGAGTGAAGGGGCTTTTCCTGGAAATGCTGACCCAATGGAAACCTACTTAGCTACTTAGGCTTAATGATGCCAGTTTAAATAAGTTTTTCTTTTAATTTTACGCTAAAGTGCTTGCTTTTGAACTAACTAACCTTTTGTATAGCATACTTCTAGGCACTGGCAAAGCTGACAGCAACAGGTGTTTAAGAGCGATAATTGTGTCGCTGGTGTCATTTTCTAATGAATTAATAAACAGAAAGTAAACAAACACCTTTCGAGCTCAGCTCTCAGCAGAAGCTGCTCAGTGTTTCTTCTTCTTCTTGGAATCACTTAAGTTCGTTTTTTTTTTGTATTTTTTTTGCTTGTTGTTTGTTTGGTCAAACTCAACTTGAATGCATAATCAGCCGCCACTAGAGTGTGGTGTTGAGTCAATGATATAATAGCAATGAACGTGAACGTTAACGTGAATGTTAACGCCACACACGCTGCGTATGAGTAATAAATAATCAATGCGCCAATAGGCCCAGTTAAAGTGTTCGAAACAGAGCATAAAATGCCTTTTCTTTTCGACAGCTTTCCTGTGTCTCTGTTTTACTTCATATTTGTGCAAATAAATTTAAAAACTTTTTCAATTGCATTTTGTGTTACGTGCTGGGTAGAAATATATATATATATCTATATATATTTCGACTTTTTTCGTATATAGTAGAAATGAAGCGCAATATTTATTTAGCTTTGAATTGAATGCTTCAGTAGCTAGATGTATAAATATATTTGGTTATGAGCCTATTCGTGCACGATTTCAATTAATTCAAGTGAAACTTTTTGAAGGCGTCTTTTGGGCTTCGTTTTGTGTTGGCCCAAATTCAATTAAGCTTATAAGGACAAGGCAAAAACTTGAAGCGCAAAAAATTGAAAGCGTCATTAACACTTTCGTTTGTCAGTGTGTGTGTGGGTGTGTGTGGGTGTGTGTGTGGGTGTGTGTGTAGGTGCCGAGAGAATATAATAAAATTAACAACTTTATTGCATTACCAGCGTTGTCAACAACAACAACAACGGCAATCACGAAAATGATAACACCACACTTCCGCTTCCTTCCTTCCTTAAAATGCAACACACATACACACACACACACACTCGCACACACTCGCCTAATAAATGTCTAGCACAAATTATGCTTTTATTTTTCAATTAGACACAAAGTTCTTGGCTTCTTACACATATTTCTGCTCAAACTCAAACCGACGGAGAGTAAAGTAACAAAAAATCAATTTTAATATTTCTCGCGTCGTTTTATAATTACACATTTTCATTGGCCATAAAGAGACAAGTTCTTTAAGATATAAGATTCGATGCAAAATATTTAATAATATACATAAGAACCTTGAACCTAAAGAACAATTTTTAAATTTTTACCAGTTTTGTGGTTTTTTTTGGAAAATAAAAGATTGATAAATGGTATAAAAAAAGGGACGAGGAATTAATAAGAATTGACATTTGATTGGCAAATTAATATACAAATTTAAAAAAAAAACTCATTTTGAAAGTCAAAAAACGAACCGGAGCGAAACAGGTAAGCCGTAATGCTGCACGCATTAAATCCAAGTAAATGGTTAAATGTCAAAAATCTCTCTCTCTCGCTCGCTCTTTTCGCACACAGAGTGTGCGGGGGAAAGAGCGGGAAATAAAAGTAAAGCACTGCAAAACGCAAAACGCAAAACGCCAGAAAAAAAAAAAAGAATAGAATATGAAATGTCGTTTAAGCCTCATTCGGTTACTTACTGGCTTTTACCGCAGTCGCAGCTTAAAGCTGCAAAATATTCATAAAACTGTATCTTAATGAATACCTTCTCTTTCTAGCACACACACTAACTCTCGCTTGCCCACTCTCTCTCTCTCTCTCTCTCTCTCGCACTCTTTTGCTTGCTTTGTCAGTGTAATGTACATAATTGAAATACATGTATGCAGAGGTCTGAGTGTGTGTGTGTGTGTGTGTGTGTAGTAGGTTTAAATACATTCAACGAAGTGCTGAGCGGCTTATGATCCTTCGCTTCGACAGTGGCTGGCTGGCTGACTGGCTGACTGGCTGGTTGGCTGCGCTCAATTAAGCACACACACAAAAAAAAATAAAAGGGAAGAGTGAGAAAAAAAAAAAGTGGAAGAAGAAGCTTCAGTAGCAGCGCTGTTTATCCGTAACGTGTGTATTTGCATATTTAACTTTGCATTTGTTCGATAAGCTTTCTTAGTTTATTATTTAAACAGGAACACAGCCAAAGCCAGCCAAAGAACGAACGAACGAACGAAAGAAAGAAAGAACAAATGAACGAATGAACGTACGATGCGCTTCGTTGACAACAACAACCCGGTGAATAAGAATATAAATGAGATTCAGTATGAGTCTTTCGAGTGTGTAGATATGCGTGTGCGTATGCTTATGAAAGTGAGTGTGAGAATGGGAAAACGACGCACTTGGTCCAGGTTATTATAATGCTAAGCAGCTTTAGCTATATGTATGTACCTTTGTCGTGTGCTCTCTCTGACGCAATGTGACAAGTATTTAGCGTGCGTGAAATTCAGTTAAATTTTCGCTTAAGCTATGACAATCATCCAACCTCAACCTTATTCACAAAATAAGTCAAGGTGTACGTACGCGTTATGCTTATATGCAAATTTTCATTTTTATTATTTAGAACTGTTAAGTTTTGCCTTGCCTTGCTAGCACACTGCTTGCCCAACTGCTTGCCTAAACTGCTTGCTTGACACACTCCTGCGGCACTGTCATCTAGATAATGAATTACCATTTGCAAAGCATTGTTGTCTGGGTCGCCGGCACGTGTGTTCATGAATCATACATGCGTATATGTGTATGTGGATGCTAGATGATTTAATCTACCTGGCTAAATGCGTCAGCGGTTTTGCATCGATTAAGCAGCCCTGCTGTTGCTGTTGCTGTTGCTGCCCTTATACCCTATGAAAGGAGGATCTGTAGTTTATTATGTGTGTAACTGGAATGTTTAAACAACAACAAAATAGTAGCTTTAATTCATAAGCATGCGTATGTATTGAGAATTCAATGTAGAATGTGTTTAAACGACACAAATAAACGATTTGGCAAAGCATTTTTATTGTAACACTCAGAGGCATGAGAGCGAGAGAAGTGCGCGAGAGCTAACTGTAAATGTAACGGCATTTATTGGCAAGCAGCACAGATGCTGCTGCTGCTGCTGCTAAACTACAATAGAAGTACACCACAGCGCAACTTGAACTTCGGATCAGCGCTGAAAAAACACGCACACACTTACATAGCACATACACGTCGTACACTGGCGTACTTATTGAATGCACAACAGATGCTAGGAAAAAACAACAAGCAGTCGAGACGAATAAGTGACGGAGAGGAGAGAAGAGGAGTAAAGTCAGCAGAAAACAGAAAACAGAAAACAAAATGCAAATGTGCAAAAGGCTTTGTGATTGACATTTGAACTGCTAATGAAGCTATCACATGTTAGTGCTTCAGAATGAACGCTCACAGTTATCCTTGTTGTTGGCTCAAGTGTGTTTGCCTCTGTGCTTCTGTGCATATGTATGTGTGCATCGAGGTGGCTTAAGTCTTGGCATCTGCACTTTGCACTTACATATTTTGCTTTTTAACAAATGCGAATTCATCAATTCGCAGCGTCAACGCTTGAAAGCTTCGCAGATTGGTTTGGATTGTCTTTTGCTAAATCATTCCAAAAACCCAATCAACCTCCTGCCCACTCCCTCTACCACTTGCTCGTAGGGTTTTCGGCATGGCTGCAACAAACACAAACAAAAGAATGCAAATTGTTGTAAAAGCCGATTAAAACTCACAAAAACAGTTCATTTCTGCCTTTCCGTTTCTGGCAAACGCCAAAAGCTTATCGAAACTTAACTTTTGCAACTCAACAAGTTAAGTTTTGTCATTTTTTCGGCTTCATTGCATAATTTAGACATTTTATCGATTGATCCACTCCACTCTTTCTTTTTTTTTTCAAGCAGTCTTGGCCACAAATCATTAGACACATCTATTGATTGCGGCCATATGTATGTACATACGGGAGTGGGTGTACTTTTTGGCAGCGAAATAAAACCATTGCCAAAATTCTTGGCTTGCTACTTGGCTTACGACTTGGCCTATTTTCAAAACAAATCTTCTGCTTTTGGTCTTCACTTACCGTTAGTTTCTTTGCCACAGAAAAAAACTCAATAATCAGTCACTGGTTCTAAAAATGGTTGCTTTAAAATATCTCCGCTTGAAGGAAAGAGCTTTAGTTGAACTCTTTGTTAACATTCTTTTAGCAGATCAGCTCTAAAACACAACTCTCAAAGAGTAGTTCGAAGTGATAAACAATGTTATGCTCAATAATGTTATGCTCAAATGAGCTGTTAAGAAGAAGAGTCTAAAGAAGCAGTGCAGGAATCTTGTCCGAATTTAAAAACAAATAAAGAAAATCAGCAAGATTCGAATTGACTAACAAAAACGCAGTTAAAGTTATATATTTAATTCATAAGTTTTTGGCTTTAATTAGGGATCAATAAAATGCAATTAAAACCAAAAAAGAACAAAAAATCATTTCAAACACTTTGGAGAGCAATAATTGGCAACAGACTGTGAGCCAACAACAACAGCAAGTTTGTCCTTCAAAGTAAGCGGTTTGCCCCTTTTTGGTGGCGCTTCGAAGCGGCTTCAACATGTTTTGCTTCAATCAAAACACAAGGCGCTAAAATATTTGCGTTTAATTTACCAACAACAAATTGTGTTGATTTTTGAAAATTTCAAACATGCGGTGTCCACGACAACAACAACAACAACAACTCGTCAAAGTGGCCAAGTCGTTTGTGTCCGAGAAAGGGGGCGTTGGGGTGCTTTGGTATTTTGCCGCAAATATGCGAACAGCAACTGCCAACGGCGTATTTGCCGTTAAAATGCTCAACGAATTAAATCGATAAGTACATGGTGTGATTTACCACCTTGCCCTTCCCCTTCGCCTTCCCACTGCCACCCGCTGTCCATAATAATTTTTGGTTAAAATTTATGTTATTTTGTTTGCCTTTTATGAATCAATTTGTATGTGTGTGTGCGTGTGTGTGTGTTTTGCCGCTTTTATTATTTGTGTAAAAACACTCAAATTGCAAATTGTAATTGTTTAATACCAAACATTTTGTGGAGCTACTCAAATAACAATAACAATAACAATTACAATTACAATTACAATAATACTAATAATTATATTCACAATAACGAGTACGAGAACTATATTAAATAAGCTCGTGATCGCTATATTAATACTATTTGCTGGTATTGGTTACAAATACTTGCCCCAAATAGCAAGTTTCTTGCAGAGAATCAAAGCGGCTCTCTAATCAGGCTTTTATTAACTCCAAAAACACAATACGATTCATACAAAATTCAAACCGAAATTGAATTAAAATCATAACAAAAAAATAAAGTGAATTGTGTTTTGATTCGATTAGCCACACATCAAAAATGTATATGCTACACAAATATGGCAGCCACGTACGTAACACACACACACACATAGAGACTAGGGCCTGGCACATGTCTCAATTCAGCAATATATATATATATATATGTTGCTTGCCAGCCTGCTTGGCTACAATACAATGCCAATATAATCATACTAGTCAATGACTATGCACGTTTTGCACAAATTGTGCCACTTTTGCCACACAACGCTAATTGCATGTTACACACACACACACACACACACACACACACAAATACTAGCCAACTTGTCTAGCTGCACGGCCAAAAAGTAATTTATAAGTAATAATACTTTAAAGAATGTATAAAATTGATAACAAAAAAACAAAGTACTGCGAGAATGTTTGAACTCCAGCTAACTGTACTTCTTTCCACAATACAAGTGGAATCTGTCTCGGTTCTCTATTCCTGCCGATGTATCGGAACACTTATAAAAAGATTGCATACTTTCAGGGGAGCTGCAAAATTTGCTGCAGTTTTTGGACAAACGAGTTAAAGTAAAGCTTTGCCAAACATGTGCTTTTAACTAGCTCTTAATTCTTTATTGAGGATATCTCCATTAGGGCTTATTGTTGTTACAACAAAAGCATTATTAAAATGGCACGTTTGTGTAATTCATGTCGTAAACAAATAACAATTATTATTGTTTGTGTCAAACTAAATGTTTAACTATTCGACATGCTAATAGTTTAATATTGCAATACTAATATATTCAGTAAATTCCCCAACTTAATTTCATGATGATATTCGATGAAAACGTTTTTGTTGCCTTTTATTTTATGTGTGTTATTGTATGTGTGTGTGTGTGTGTGTGTGTGTGTGTGTGTGTGTGTGGTTTTTTTTTCCATTCAACCAGGCTAAAAGAGATTTTCTCGGAAAATGCCCAAATAGCACTCCAATTAAATGGAATGCTCTTCTCTTTTGGACATAAACTGTGTGCACCAAAAGTTTCAATTTAATGACTCGTTTTATTTTTTTTTTTTCTTTTTTGCTTCTTTTCCTGCTTTTTGTACGTTTCATTTGGTCAATTTCATTGGCAATGGAAGTGGAAATGGAAATGGAAGTGAAACTACGGCTAGAAGCAAGTTCTTGACTGAAAGTTGAAAATGCTTTTGTTTTGGATTCGTCAAGTTAAGAGAAATTCAAGTACATGGTAAATGTGTCCATTGATTGATGCTTGAAGTGTGACAAATTGCCAATTTGGCATTGACCACGTTTACACTCACACTAACAGCTATGTTTCTGGCTGCATCAGCCTGATGACCGCGTTCTTATTATGTTAATTTCTGGTTGGCTTTCAGCTCACGTCACCACAAAGCAGTCAAATTGTTCAATGAGGCCGCATCGCATACATTTCGCCCCACCGAGCCAAGTAGGCAGCAATGACTTCTGAGCGAACTTGTTTATCTCGCCTTAGTTCCAAACAGTTAGTTCCGAGCGAACTGGTTTAAGTTCCAATCATGATCTTGAGCATAAAAATCAAACCAACTGGCATCCCGCTGAAAGCTCTCCCGCTCAGTTTGTTTGTATCTCCTCCGTGGACATAATTAAAAATGCTGTCACGCTGCGCGAGAGAGAGAGAGGAAAAGTGGCCATATCATGTTGTTATTAATTCCAAGGCAGTAAAAATGCCCAAGAAAATGTTGTTTGCTGCCGCACAGCTATAAATAAGAGACAGAGGCTGAGAATACAGAATTCTCACTGTAATTGCTTTCATTGCAGTGTCTCTTAACCAGAAGCAACAACAACATAAAAGAAGAAAACAAGTATAAATAAACTTTTGCTCAAGCGCAAGAGCAATTAAAGTGCATTTGTCTGCCAGTCAAATTTCAATAAACGGGCTGTCAAAAAATATAAACAAAACAAACCATGCTCAAGGATGAATATCCCGCATTGCTCTGCTCTGCTCTGCTCTCTCTCTCTCTCTCCGTCTCTTTTTTTGTTTACTTGTTTTTTGTATTTTTCTTAGCTTGCGCCGAAAACAAACTGAATCGCAAATTAGCTCTCGCTTTCACAGCATGCTAATGCTGCTGATTCTTCTTCTTCTTTTTTTTGCATCTTCATCATTCGCTTGTTCCACTTTTACATCTTCTTCTTGTTGTTATTCTTCTTTGTTGGTATAGCCAACCGCAAGTGATCTGAACTGTGGCTCGCTTTTTGCGTATGCAACGCCTTGCCATCACCACCAGCAACACCACCAGCACAAACGCCGCCAACACGAACAACAACAACAACAACAACAATAGAGCAGCATGCAACATAGTAAATGCAGCATGCAGCACGCAGCATGCGGTCAGCATCCCAACGTCGCACTGGCAGCAAACTAATTAAGTGCATCCAGCTTAGAACACTGAACAGAGCACAAAACGGGCGAGTGGGTGGGTGGGTTGGGTGAGTGCGCATTGAAAGGTGTTGCCAGCATTTTGTTGGTCATGGACAGAGCGCGGCTCGAAAGCAACGCCAACGTTCGCTCATTCAATTCACTTGCCAACATTCACAACTAAATTAGACACACAAACTTGAATTTATTGTTTAGTTTATGTCTGGCTGCACGCATTTTGCAAATGCCAAAAAGACACAAAACAACAAAGAAAACAGTCAAAACCATGGGGAACCATTTGCAGCTACTTTGTACGTTGAATGATGAAAGTAAACTTGAAAATACCTCAGCTTAAAAGTATATCAAACATAACTACTTAACGATATTTCAGTTGAACTTGAGTGGTTAGGTGGATAGCTCTTTTCTGCGCAACGATCGTGCGCGATAATGCGCCTCGGCTTATCGATAAGTCGCGCTTCGAATGTGACCAGCGCTTACAACAATGATAATGCATGCTTAGCTCGTACATATTTTGCCAAAAACAATCGCAATTAGAATTTGTAATTATGTGATTCAAACGTTTCGCTTGGGAATTGAATAGGTAGTGCTGAGTGGCCAGATAACATATCAAGTTAAATATTCAAATCATCACGCACATAAATAATTATTATTCAATTATCATTTGTTTAAAAATTTTGGCCAATTTGTTTGCAATAATATTTCCAGTTTACAAAACATTAAGTTCATTAGGTCAAGTTATCTGCACTTTAGATAAACACAAACACACACTCAAAAAGCAAGAAGAAAAAATATAAAATAATAAAAGCGACAATGTAAATTAAACCATGACTCTTAATTTTCCACTTCGACGCGGCGCTCATCGCACAAAATGCTACTGGGATAAACCATAGAAAAAAATACTATTAAAAGTTGCATGGCAACATTTCACTTGCCAAACTTACACGGACAAACTTACATACATATCTAAATATGTATGTATGTATGTGTATGTGAATGCATGTGAATGGCAAAAAGTCCTTTAAGAAGCATAGACTTTAATATTTTGCATGCATCATTTGAAAATCTATTAGTGAAATACTAATAATTACTCACACTTTTTACGCATAAATGTGAATTGCGAAACGTTAAGGCAATAAGCTTATTACTTTTGCTTTTAATTGAAATTTGTAAACTGAAACTGGAAAAAGCAATTTCAGTATTTATTATGAAGCTCAAACGAAACGCTTTACGTTTGAAATGAACTTATGATTTTAATAATCTTCTGAATTCATTGGACATGTTGGTTATGAGACTTGGCACTTTTGATGTTGGTTAAATTGTTGTTGCCGTTGTCAGCGACGTCTCCTCTGTTGTACTTGGTAGAAAAATGCTTCATTTAATTGAATTTGTGTGGGTGTGCAAATACTGATGGGAATAGAAAAATGCTGCTGAATTGTGTGTGTGGGGGGGGGGGGAAGGGGGAGGTGTATAAATGGTGCGTGCCTGCGGTTTGTTGTGCGTGCCACGCGAATAATTCAAAGCCAAAATCTGCTGCTGACACTGGCTGACAACGACAGACTGTAAAAGCAGCAGCAACAGCAGAAAAATGTATGTTGCTATAGTTTAACAACAAACTTTCCATGTGCATATGTATGTGTGTGTGTGTGTGTGCAGGCGCACACTTTCATCGTGTGCTGTAAGTCATTCAGATTGCAACAGTGTTAACCACAAACTTCCGATTGCATTTTCACACAAAACAACCCAGCGACAACAACGACGGAAGCTAATGGCAGTTGCAACAACAATTTCTGCCGGTACCGTTTGTTTTCAATACACAATACACACACAATATACAGGGATGTGTGTATTACAGGGTATAATAGCTTAGTCATGCTGTGTGCTTCGTACAAGAAAACCCAACGATAACCAAGGCGTTAGCTAATGTAACCCATGGACAAAGATAGTGTATGCCAAGTGCTTCGATCTTTTGCAATATAGAATAACTTACTACATCAAAATGTAACTGTAAATGTTGCTGTAGCTGACAGCGCCATTTCTGGTAGCAACCTCGTTGGATATGAAAATCAAGAAGAAGAAAAACACAAGAAATGTTTGTGTGTGTGTGTGTGTGTGTGTGTGTGCAACATATGCAAGTGACTTTCATAGATGCCAAAAAAATACACATATATATATGTTTGTATAATCAGGTAAAACTGCCAACGGCACAACAGATTCCAATTTCAATTTCAATTTCAATGAACGACTATCAAAAGAAAAACTGAAAGCAGAACAAATATGACATATTATTGGCATTGATGGCATGCATTGAACTGAATAAATCATGCAATAACTAATTGCAATAAACTGCCACAAAATGGCTGCAACATTAAGAGGCAGAGACAGAGACAGAGAGAGAGAGATATGTATGTCGCCACAGTTAAGTCAACAGCCCTCGTCAGACGTTTGCGGATATTGGCAATAACAATTGGCAACGAGCGCTTGACAAGTGTAAAGCATGTTTAAAGCAAGACGCGACAAGGGACTAGTACAAACATAGGGCATAAGTATATTAGAAGAACACCTTCTTCTTCTTCTTCTTCGTCCCCTTCCACTTCTTCGTCTTCTCTCTCTCTCTCTCTCTGTTCAAGACAATGTTTCGACCACATTTACAACATTTACACAACCAGCTCGAACCAGCAACAGCAACAGCAATGGATGCCGAATCTCGGAAATTGTTTTGACGGCACAATTACGTATGTGTGTGTGTGTGTGTTTGTTTGTGACCCACGTTTTAACGTTGGATGTGGTCTTGGCCGCATTTTCTGCTGCTGGCCATGCCACCAGGCTGTGAAAGCGTCATCTTAGAAGACGTGCAATGCATTTTGGCAACAGTTCTGTGCACAAAACGATTTGGCATTGTGTGTGTGTGTGTGTGTCGGTGTGTGTCGGTGTGTGTATATACACTTACACATGTTTGTATGTATTTTTGGGCTCCACCGGTGCGCCACTAACGATTTAGCTGACTGTCATTAGAGGGTACGAGGTGCCTATGGCCGCCTAACCACACCTCTCATGGCATTTGCCTAACGATTTTAGGGACCATGCATACGGCACACACACACACACACACACACAAGCGTTCAACGAGCAGCAGCAGCAAGGTGGTGGAGGGTGGGAAGGGGTTTTGGACTTACTATTTGCTCTGTTACCACCATCACATACATACATGCATAAATGTTGGCCATTTGGCTCTATGGTGTGTGCGACTGTGTGTGTGTGTGTGTGTGTGTGTGTGTGTGTGTGTGTGTGTGTGTGTGTGTGTGTGGACTAAGTAAAAGCTGTCTCAACCATGCAGCAGCATAAATGTATAGCCTTGGCTCTAAATACATATATATATATGTATGGTTCTTGTAAACATAACTAAATGATCATTTTTCATCCTTCTTTTATGGTATAAATCTTGAGTTTGAGCTTTGGAACAAACAGTTCTTCTGCCCAATAACATGGAACAAGCCGCAGATAATCGATTAATATCGATAGCCAATAGCTTCGCCCTGTTTGCAATATTGTAAAAACTAATTACAAACTAAAATTTGTTGAACAATACTTGCAATGGTGTAAACACAACTTTTACTCATTCAATTTGTTTGTGAAACACTCTTTAACTAAAAGCGTACAGCACACACACACACACACACACACACATACACAAACGCGCGCGCGCGCACTGAACTTTCTGTGGCTAAATGAAATTTGATTTTTGCATAAAAACAAAATACAAATAAAATATATTCAACGCCAACGCTTGATATTCGTATTAGTAATTGTTATTGTCGCTTGTCTGCTTGATTTTTAATCAATAAACAATACTATATAGTACATGAATACATATATATATATAGATATATCTGTGAACAGTTTTGATTTATGCGCGTGGACTACGAAGGATTTTCTTTACATATCTCTCTTGCAACAGCAGCACAAATATATTACCTTTAATTAAAAACACCATTTGTCAATGCGCAAGGCACAAACATAGAGAGAGAGAGAGAGAGGGGAGAGATCCTTTCCATAGCAGCTCGTATGCAAAAACATATATGTAAGGTGTTGCCAGGCATCCAGCATCAATATTATTAATTGCATTCAATTAAAACAAACTCGACAAGCAAACTGCACCGAACCAAACCCAAACCGAACCGCACCGCACCGCACCGCACCGCACCGCACTGCATTGAACTGAACCAAAGTCAATGTGAGCCGGATGGTATGCATAGCATTGGTAGATGCATCCTCGCTGCCTTGCCCCAACTGGCCCCGACCATGCAACACAAAGCCCAAAAACCAGTGCGGCACGCGCTTCAACAGCAACAACATTGACAAGAGAACAACAAGAGAAGTAATCCTATTTGGTTGCAACATCAAGAATTGTGCGTTCCATACAGCCTCACAATTGCTGCCCGAATGTACAGCAGCAGTAAGCCAGCTAACCGCATTGGATGCGGCAGCAGATACCCAGTACATATCAAGGTTCTCTGGCTTGATCCTTGAAGCTGATCTTAAAGCTTGACTCTTTTTATTAAATGTTCAGTGTATGCAGCATTCGTCTATGCGAAAAAAACAACTGCTCCAGCTTGTTGTGTACCCTTGGGAACAAAGTATAACAATTGAATGGTTAGCCCAAGTTAACAAGCACGTATTTAGAAGACCCAAACATACATACATACATACAGACGGACGAAGATGATGGTGTGAATGCATGCGCTTGTACTTATAGACTGTTACTTGAAGTGACTGTTGAGCTCAGGTCGAAGGTTGAGTTCAGGGAAACGGAAACTGAGGTGCTTTTGCCTCTTGGCTGGCTGGCTGGCTGGCTGGCAGCATTGTGTTTACTCTCACTCACTCACTCAGTTGCTGCCCAGGGGCCGACGTTTGTTTTTCATGCGACGGCAATCAATCAATCAGGCAGGCAACAAAAGGGGGCATGCCTCAGTTGTATAGATGCAAGAATAACCGAAACTATATACGTATATGCCGCAAGCTAGCATTTGCTACCAGAAGCAGCTAATCATGTGGTTGATAGCGTTGAGTCAAGTGGCTGTCACGACTTGGACTAGACGCCAAATAGCACCTCAACTCAACTTTTTGTAGCATACTTTGCAGCGCAAATTTATATAGCCGACACCAACGGGGTTAAGAATAAAAGATAAAAAGCTTAGCTTCGAGCAAGACTGAGAGCATGTTGCCTCGACTAATACTTGTACTGAATGCAAAACCAACAACAATACACACACACACGCACACACACTCCTACACACAACAATGCTCCACGAATGGTATTCACATCAGGCACCATTAAACTCACACGTAGGTGAGTGACATTGTGACTAATGATATCATTGCCTTTCGTTGCCATTTCGACTGCACAAAATATTTCAATTTCCTGGCTGCAGCGCACAAGTTAGTTAGCCATCCACTGTTAGACCTTGACGGTTCTATGCCAGTTGTCACGAAGCCCTACACTCGAACAAAACATCAATCCAACCTTTCCTTGTTTGTTTGTTATTTTTTTTTTGGTCAGTGTATGACGATGACAGTGCATTTCGTTGCTAGTAGCTTCATTTGCTTGGAAAATTAGAAAAGGTACTCGTTAATATGGAGGGGCAGGCAGTACGCATGTTGCAAGTGTGCACAAATTAGAAATGATATATATCAATTAGCATTGAAATCCGCCATGCCATTGTCTAAGCCAAAGCACATTGAAGGCAGACAAACTACGTTGTGTTGCTCAATTCATTTGGTATTTAACGTGAATTTATTCCACTGTTCGAGTAAGCCACGTTAACAGCATGCTTAGCCCAACTAGCGAATGCTAATGTGTTCGGTTTTTTTTTTTTTGTTTCATTTTCTATTTTTCATTGGGTTTTTTTTTTTTTGTTGTTTTGCTTTTTTGACCCACTTGAAGAGTTTCAATGTTCAGCTGACACATTGCAAAATAGTAATGGGCAACATTTGGTGCCATTTGCTTGGAAAGAAACACTCAACGTCAGATGTAGCACTGGTCGCATGTACATGAACATTTGCCTTGCTGCATTACAACAACCACAAGAAGGTGTCAGAGCTGATGCGTAAAGAG